>JARHVA010001990.1:2900000-2901953 GCA_037957365.1 Torreya grandis | reverse complement strand
TGAACATTTTTTTATAGGAAGAGTTGTGTGAACTTGAGTATAAATACTATATATTTTCATGTTTGGGACTATATTTTTATTCCTCATAAGAGATCCATAATATTTATGAAGGATTGTAAGATTGTTCCTTTATTTTTGGGTTTATTTGATATTTTAGAAAATATTAGCCTTCTCTCTCTCTCTCTCTCTCTCTCTCTCTCTCTCTCTCTCTTCTCTCTCCTCTCTCTCTCTCTCTCTCTCTCTCTCTCTCTCTCTCTCTCTCTCTCTCTCTCTCTCTCTCTCTCTCTCTCTCCTCTGTGTGTGTGTGTGTGTGTTGTGTGTGTGTGTGTGTGTGTGTGTTTATGTGTCTAGATATAGATATACATATACATAAATACATACATATATGTACATATATATCTATATACATGTATATATGTTTGTGTGTGTGTGTATAACACCCTTATAAGATCTTATATATTAATAAATGTAGAACTCTCTTCGAATGGGATGGATTGAAAAAAATAGTAACCATAGTCTAAATATGATAAATGAATATGAAACTCAAATATAAGTCATCTAAACTAGACTAAAGAAAATTTTTTATAGGAAGAGGTTGTGTGAAATTGAGTATAAATACTATAGAGTTTCATGTTTGGAGACTAGATTTTTATTCCTCATAAGAGATCCATAATATTTATGAAGGATTGTAAGCTTGTTCCTTTATTTTTGGGTTTTATTTGATATTTTAGAAAATATTAGCCCTCTCTCTCTCTCTCTCTCTCTCTCTCTCTCTCTCTCTCTCTCTCCTCTCTTCTCTCTCTCTTCTCTCTCTCTCTCTCTCTCTCTCTCCCCCACACACAGATACAGAGAGATAGAGATTATTGATGTATTTCATAATGCTATACATAAATAATTTTTTTTTGACTCAATCATGTTTAGAATTGGAAGAGTCTTTAAGTGGAATATGTGTAAAAAAATTGTTGGATGCAGTTTATGTCTCTTCCAATTGCAACACAAAATAAGAAATAAATATACTTAATGAGGTGTTCTTGTTGGACCCAGAGTTGAGAATAGTGATATGTGAGAAGACAATAGTCTCTTAAATAGAATATTACTTATAATTGAAGTCACTAAGACTACTCATTTTTAAGGGAGTATAAAATAATATAACCTTTGTGTAGCTCCATACTAAAAAGTGATATAAATCACATGATTTTTGTAAATGCCCTTTATGGACATACAAAACTAGTAATCAAATTCTAGGGAATATTATATATGTATATTTTATGTTGGCATTAATTTTTATAATTTATTACATATGATGTTGTTATAACTAGCCTTTATTTCATATAATTTTGTTACTATTTCTATTTATTATGTTTTTAGTTGTTAATCTTAATATTTTGTTTCATTTCCATGTGTATCTAGAGATAATATGGTTTGAGAGCACCTAAGCCTAGTGATATTATGACACTACAAGTACAGTAAGTAATACCCAAGTAAATGAGACAAATAAATAGATATAGGATTATGAAATATTTTTTACTTTTCATAACTCAGGGGTTGGTGATTTGATTTTAGTTTGAGGTTTAATGTTCTAATTTAGGTTACGTTATCAATGTATTTTGATTCATATCTCTTTTTATTACCTTTAATGCTTTGTTGGTATTTATTCTATGGGTGAAGATGAGATGATTATTATTGGAAATAGAATGACATAGTTTGCATATAAATGTGTTTATTTTTCCACTAATAGTGTCTAGAAATTATACCCAAATTGACTAAAATGAGATTTCTAGAGTAAAACTATGTCTGAATTAAAAATTAGGTTATTCCAAAGGTTACCATAAACTTGAATTAAATTTTTTTAGATCATATGGCATAATAATGGATTACTATGTGGCCTTGGTATGTATGTTAAGAATTTATAAAAGGCTTTAATGGTTAAATTTTGTGCCATTTCAGAAAATG
>JARHVA010001990.1:2850000-2895000 GCA_037957365.1 Torreya grandis | reverse complement strand
CTAGGTTAGCAGGATGGTGACACATTGATTCTTACTAATCCACTTGATTGTTAGGCATTATACACTGTGCAAAGATTGAGAGCTTTTGGGTTAGCAAGATGATAATATTAGGCAAGGTCTAGATGATTCACTCACTTAGGTGACTTATGTTCTTTAGTTAGGATCTAGGTAAGAATAATGATATTACTTGGAAAAAATAGATGAGTTAAGAAGTATCTTGGGAAAATACTTAAGCATAGAATAAACTATTCAAGACACATCATAGACAAAAAATAAACTAGAACAAAACACATCAACTTGGTTAGACTTTAAATCAAAAATATAACATGCAAATAAACTTTTTGAGTTGAAATAAAATCAAATGTGAAAGATATGTTAGGTATATGGATTATTGACAACTTTGATTCGTTTTCTAGTAACATTGAAACATAATGTAGACTTTGGAAATAACCTCAATATTATGCTTTTAAAACCAATGCCATAAAATTTTAAAGCTCTGAATAACTTAAATAAGAATATTAAATCATAGTGGGTCCCATTTTGAATTTAAATATGGGGTAGTGTTAGGCCACAACATGTGGTAGGCCCATCATGAGGATAAATTCACATTGAACTAAAGGAATGTGCAAGGCATATCACAAATCACCTATATAAGTTTAACCCACACATGAGAATTAATTTCAATGAAATTTTTGATCAAATGCAGGAAGCATGAATCACATATACAATTGATAAATCAGACTGGGTGAGCCCTATGACCATCAAACTAAATAAATCACGATCAATCTATGTTTATGGTGATTATATAGATATAAATTATTCATTTGTAAATGATCCATTTCAAATTTTCAAAAAAAGGCAAAATTTGAAAATATATGGGGATATTTTGCATACAATGTGATGCTTTTCATCCTAAAAGATGTTATTGTTGTATTTCTTAGAGTTGTTGTCACTACATTTATATATTTTATTTATGACTTCTTGGAAGTCTATTTGGATGAATTGTTTGTATTATCTTTTTTAAATATCGCCTTTCAAATCTATGCCTTATTTTGGAAAGGTGTAGGGATCTATTCATATCCTTGAATTTCAAAAAATGATTCTTCTTCACACCTTATGTCATCCTATTAGGACAATTTATTTATAGTGATGGAATCCTTATGGATCAATGAAATATTATTCTAATTATGGGATTAAAACAACATATGAAATCATTTAAAGTGTGATCATTCCTAGGTTATATAGGCTATTTTAAAAAAATTATTAGGTGATATGACATTATATCATCACCATTGGAAAAATTACTATGAAAGAACATAAAATTTGAGTATACTTCTAAATTTTATGCAACTTTAATTGATCTAAAGTAGAATCTAGTTACAGTTATGATCTCATTCTTTCCCAATTGGAAAAACAAATTCATGTTCATGTTTATGCCTATATAGTAGAAGTGGGAGCCATTTTATCTCAACTTTGGGATGGAGGCTTAGATCACCCCATCCATTTTTCAAATGGAAAATGTTTCCCTATATAAAATAATAATACCAGCTTAGAGTGGGAAGTTTCAGCTATGGTTTTCCCACTCCAAAAATTTAGGCATTATCTATTATCTATACCATTAGATTTATTCATGATTAATATGCATTGCACTACTTAGTTAATAAGTTAATTTTAGGATGGCGTATATCTAGGTGGATGAGATAGTTTAAGGAGTTATAATTCAATATTAATTTTAATCTAGTTTAAAATAATGTGGGAACTAATCATTTGAGACTCATTTATAATGTCAAAGATATGAAGGAGTTATAAGATGAATCCTTATATGCACACTTATTGTGGGTGATTGTGTGCTTAGAAAATATGGAGGATATTGCAAGTTTTCTAGAGTATGGAGTTTTCATTGAGTATTACAGAGAAAAAGATAATGATTATCTAGTCACACCAACCTTTTTATTTATAATTATCAGTTTGTATAAGCTCATAAATTATGATGTGTTACACATAGTCACACTCAATCATGAGAGACCGTAACTATTAGAAGAGCATGCCAAGGAATCACAATAAAACATTTTACATGAGAATATTTTTGATATAAATATTTCAAATTTATCTATGGTGGTCTACTATGTTTTTTTATGCACACAAAGTTTCAAAACACTACAGTGTATATAAAAGGGTAGGAAGACTAAATTAAAGAGATGAAATGCCCCTGAATCTAGTTATAGTTGCACAACCTTTTGATAATTGGGTTATTAATTTCATAGGGTCCATTAATCCTCATTTTAAGTGAAATAATGAAAGATATATAATCAATGTGAAAATTTTATTATAAGTGGGAGGAACTTGTTGCAACACTAATTTAAAATTCAAGAGATGCAACCAAGTTATTTTAAGAAAATATTATCATAAGGTGTGGTTGTCTATTGAAGCTAATCAAGGATTCAACAACACATTTAATGAATAACACAATAATAAAATTTATGGAAGAGTTCATGATATCATACCACAAAATCATACCTTAACATCTCAAAAAAAATGGATATGAATAAGATTCAAATAAGGTTTTGGAAAACATGCTTACAAAAATATGTAATGTGTGGATGGATGATTGGTAAGACTACATACTTGCAATCATATTGTCTTACATTACCAATTAAAAATGGGTGGTGAGATTCACACCATTTTAGTTAGTGTATGGAATTAAAATTTTAATGAAAATATAATAGATGATTCCATGTCACTGAATATCATTTATAATGTGATTAGGAAATCAAGAGTCACTTTGGGGAAAACTTGTTAGATTAAACCAGGATGGAGGAAATAAGACATAAGGCTAGTTAAACACAAAAAGTTAATAAATGAAGTCAAAAAACTTCAAATGATCACAACCTATGATTAAATGAATTTAAATCAAATCAAAAAGTTTTATGTTATTATAATAGATTCAAAGCACACCAAGGGTAATGGTGCATTAGGTGAAAATGTCCATATATTATTCATGAAGTGTTGTAACAAGGCACTATCATACTTAGAGACATTAAAGGAACCATTATCCAATAAGGGTGAATGGTTGTAGGCTTAATCCATATCACCATTGATCTATTAAAATCACCCAAAAAATGAGTGAGTGTTGAATATCACAATGCAGTTTATGATTTGTTTTATTTATGGTTTTTTGTATTTTTTTATCTTTTTAGCAATAGGTGTACATAGTGTGATCTATATATCATAGATATTGAACTCATGAAACATATTAAATTTAAATAATGAATAAAGGACATAATATAGATAAAAGGAACACAATTTCTTCAAAAGACAAGTCAAATGAATAATTCTAAGAAGGAGGTGGCAAAGAAAATATATGTTAGAGTGGTACGAAAATGGTAACTACCAAGGTAGTTAATGACAAAGCACATCCAAGAATATAAAAAATTTCCACACATATATATTTGTTTATAAAATTTTAATGCATAATTAAAATATTAAGGACATAATAGGAAGAACTTCCCATCAACTAATTTTGTTGAAATTATCCAATGAAAATGAAAATGTCACATCACATCAATTTTTAAAACTCAAAGAAAAAATAATAGCTTGAAAATTAGATCAGAATTTTAATGGTTATGTTAGACATGGTTTGGGTAATTAAAACCTATCTAAGGCAAGTAAAAATGTAAAATGCACTTACAATACATAGCAAACAAGATTCTTCTATGAAAATGAATTTCTAGTCATTTTATTATGCATAGTTCATACATCCACTGAAACAAAATAAAAATGGAAGCATATCAACTATTTTGTGCCAATGTCTAAAATGTCTAAATAATAGGAGGAAGGTATGGGTATTGGGATCACACTCAGGTAGACTTGATGGAATGAGCTAGATGCATTCAAATTTATCAATGAAACACACACCGAGTAGTTTCCCAAATTATAAGCATCTAGCTCACAATCAAGAGCCATTTACCTATTGGATATGCTTAGAGTATAGGATGTAGAGATATTATTTCATATCAACACATTTGGATAATTAGATGATGTAATGATGACTCTCTTGAGTTGATACAAGTACATATCCATTTACTTGTCAAAGTACATGACAATATAAATCAACGTCAACACAATGGCACAAGCTACTAGTTTACCAACTATGGTAAAATCATTGGTGCCCTAAAAAACCAAAAGTATACCTATTTATTTATACATAAAAGAGGTGTATGAATTAGCATCAAGAGGTATTCCCATCGACCAATTGACTAATGCACCTGTCTGAGTGTTGATAGAGTGTATAATGAAGAGATACTGATAGACCACCAATACTATCAAGAAAGTTAACAAATGAGTCATTTGTATAGTGCATAAGATGTTTTCACTGGGGTAACTTTAATTGTCCTAAATTATTAGTAACAAAGATAATAACTAATAGTGAGAAGGATATATTGAAGACATCATAAAATATTTGGTACCAATTATTGATATTACTTCTTTATTTCACTCAATGTAAATCACTAAAAGGTTTGACTGCACCAAATGTATACTATTTTATAACACATGCTTTCTCATATATATTTTGGACAAGATATGGAAAACATTATGTGAAATTTTGGATCTTTACTCAATAGTTGATTGAATTTCAAGGGTTGGTCACTTTACACCCTCAATTCTTTGAATATCTCTTAAAATATATCCGATAAATTGTAATTATTAATAAGATCTAAAATGGGTTCAATAAAAAAATCCATGAACTCACCAATTTTCCACCCATCCCCCTTTCATTCTTCATTGGCATGAATGACATAATGCTTTAATAAAAAATATAGAAGGCCTTAGTTTTAATATCATTGAAACCATTATGATCGATGCCCCAAGGGGAAAGAACCACTGAATAAACATAATAATAAGCATAATCCCAAACTCAAGTGCAACCAAAACTATCAATTTATTCATCATAAGCTATGCCATATAATTAAAAGGCATATATGCATAGATCATCACCACTAGATAAGTGAACTCATAACATCACCCCATGGCTCATCACCAATGGATGTTAATCATTATTGTAGATTGTGACCTACAAACTTTTTTGGTCACAATAAATGAGGTATATAAATCACTCTTGGAAGATATAAAAAATGATATATATGATGAGGAATAAGATAAAAATTCTTCTTTTGGAGGGTGATTTTTAACTTGTCAAATGTGTATTAATTTTCCAACTATCCTTCTAGTTAAAATACCCACTCCTCTAAAATCTATTATAGTAGATACAATGATAGAGGAATCATAGGTAAAGAATAGAGTAGAGGCCATTTCAACAATGGGCATCAAGTTCCACCTTAGTAGTGTAAAGATATATAGCTCAGTAAGAAATTCCCTTTAAACCATCAGTATGGAGACATCACACACATGGTAGGGATTAGACTTATCCAAAAACCATAGAAATAATGAGAACATTCATATACATGGATGAATTAGAGGAATAATATATTAAGGAAATTTCATAGGAATGATACATTATTCAAACTCTCATAACCAATAGGAAAAATAAAAATTTGGTTCGACATGTTACTCACTCAAAATAAATTGTGTATAAGCACCAAGTGGTCACATCCCTAGCTCCCTCACTTATACCTTCAATACCATATTCACCCCATTTCTTTCCTTATTATGAAATACCACCACAGGTTCCCCATGTTCCTGAAACAATCACCTATGGATTAGCCTCTGGCCAAACATCAATAAGAATAAGCCATATCATAAGAGAATACTAAAAAAACTACAACAAGATATGAAGGCTTGTTTGAATAATTTAAAACTAAGTAAAAAAAGAAAATGCCAAGGAAGAGTAGACCAGAAAGGAACAAGAAGAGAAAAAAAGGAACAAGTTGAATGAGATGTGTAGGAGGCACAAAGGAATAAATAAGAGTCTGAGTAGGTAATCAAAGAAGCAAATGATAATAATAAATAAGACCATTAGAAAAAAGAGTAGAAACAAAAGAGAGTATAAGTTGAGCATGCAGTGAAGGATGTTAGAGGAAAATGAAAAAGAGTAGTTGTGTAGATTGGAGGAGAAACGTAAGAAAGTTGAGGTTGACATAGAAACCAAGGAAGTGAAAGAGAATAAGAAATAAGACCTATGAAAACATTAATATATAAATGTTACAAACCCACCCTTGTATACCTTTACATGATAGTTTAAACATTGATATAACATGTGTATGGTTGATTTATACACTCCCTTAGCTAGATTGTATTGTTAGATTTTAATGCTATCATATTTAACTGCAGGTGGATGTCTTTCTCATGTTTGAATTATGCAATTCATGATATATTTATTAATTTATGTAATTGATATTTGATTAAAATTCATTATTTCCTTATAATTTTATCTAATTTTGGATTAGATACTATAGATATATACACTCGATGGTTGTAAGTGCAGATTATGAGCTAGACTAGATACTAGCATTGACTTTTAGGGTAGTTGATTGATTCTAAGAAGTTAGATGAGTTTCTATAGGTAACCTTATATTATTTTGTAGTGTTGTACCTTTGGATAGTCATGTTATTTTTTTTTGTAGTCATATTTTATTATAAATTTGTGCACCAAATTTTAAGCTCAAGCAAATATTATCAAAATGACAATAAAACTCAAAACATGATGGCACCAGTAAGAAAGGATAGAGAAGATAAATTAGAACTATTAGAACACTCTTATCATGATATTTACCTTCTAATTCCTAAATTATATTATTCAAATGGATGTGATTATAATCAGATTGACAAATTTATAGCTTGATGTTGGATGCTTGATTATGGATTGTTATAAGATTTATAGAGTCATTTTGGCATGGTTTGCATATGAGCTCAATAGATGGTTTGAGAGTGGTGGGAGAGATTATTTTTATATGTAAATGGGGGAAAGATATATTATCCAAATTCAAATTTGGGCCATTTAGATCTATGGTTAGGAAATTTTCATTGATTTTTTAATTCCATGGAAATATCTAGAATAGGGAAATTCTAGAGGAAGGGGCTAACTTGGGGGATATTTATAGAATCCTCCAATTCTAGAAATCTCCCCATAGGGTTTATGGATTTATGGAAGGATATTGTATGGTGGTGGGTTGGTATTTGTAATATTTTTGAATTTAAAATTGGCCAGTGGGTTTGAGGGGTAGGTTAGTAAGTAATAAGATCTTTTAGAGGTTTAATGAGGTGATTAATTGGTTTTACGATGGGATAAATGTTATGTGGGATATAAGAATGGGATATGGGTAATAGGATATTAGTTATTTGAGATAATAAATATGGGATTTAGGTCATATTAGTAGGAATTAGTGTAATTAATGAGGTGAGCATAGATTAGTACATATAGACTTACCATTTTTTATTTTGATAATCAATCAACTTTTTTTTCATTTTGGTGTATTGCTTGGTGTTGAATCCACTTCTCAGACTTCCTCTTCCCTCTCTCTCTCCACCGTATACACTTCACTACCCCATATTCATTTTAATCTTCTTCACTTAACTCATACTCCCTAAGGACCTACCTCCTGTGACACCCCCCTTCCCATGTGACTTATTAACCATGGTGACTTGATAAATTTTTATGATCGATTTAATTGGTCTTTCAAGATTTTAACATTTTAAGTCATTTTAAATGATACCTATTATATTATTTAATTGTTATTAGTTTCTATTATTATTTTATTATTTTATTGGATCTTATATTAAAAACGTCATCCTTGACCGTGCATTTTGAGTTTAGTGGTGGAGGTCACATGGAAGGGAATGGGTCGATGGATTGGGGGGGGAAGATTATCTCTCCTCATTGAATGAGAGTATGTAAAGTTAGGGAAAAAATAAGGAAATGGAGAGTTAGGTGTAAGGATGTGGAGGGAGGAATGGAGGAAAAACTAGGTAAGGGAAAAAATTATAGTTTTTGGGGACTCGACTTTACATAGGCGTTGGATTCAAGATCAAGTTTGATTCACTATTGAAAGAAAGGAGGTAAGCAATAGCATTATTAGGTTCCTATTCCTAGAATGGAATCGGTATGTCATTTGAATATAGTTATCTATCTTCTTGAATGTAAATGATTGTTATTAAAACCAATATATATTTTTTCCATTATTCTTGGGCACATAAACCTACAAGAAGATAATCAAAACATACAATTCAATTTTTACAAATGTTAAATCAACTATATTTAAGACTAATAAATGTGTTATTGTTATGGGCTACATTTTATTTTGATCAAGTTATTTTAAATTTTGACTCTACCCTTGAGGAATTCCGTGCATTGTGAACTAGTTATATGTATGAACTAACTTTTGTTGATTTTGTGTGTGCCATGATGTGATTGTAAAAATGCACCCTAGGCGATTTGATTAACCTCTACATATGTAATAATACATCCTAGTTTTTTATTCAATCCCTACATATACTTAAGGATTAGTTTATGACCTGTTCTTTTTCATTGTTATGTCTTATGTACATCTCTATGGGTCGTTTCCCTATTTTCTTGACTATTGGTATGGGGTCGATCCATGAGTTGAATCTAAAAAATAACTTGGGTTTTAATTAATCCTTTAAGGACTACTCCTTTTTTAATATGTCTATCATATTTATATTAAATTAACCTATGTCTTTAAATTTAAAGGGCAAAATCTTCTTTTGATTGTTAGTATATTCCCTAAATGGTAAAATCGATTTGAGCCTTAAATTTTTTAAGGAGCCAAGTTGTTATGATTATATGGATTTAAGATTATCTTTATATTTTTATTAAAATTAAATTAAAAATCAATTTGGAGGTATTTAGAGTTTAATAGGGCTGATATTTTCATGACAAAGGTTCATAATTGATTTTGGTTTCCTATTATATATGTAAGGCAGAATGCTCATTTGATAATATAATTCTTAGAATTTAATTAGATTGATCTGTGTGACATTGAAGTGGTGAGCAACATTTTTATGTTGGTACTATATATTATTCAATTTAAACAATTGATTGAGATCTTCCAAAATTTTAAGATTGTGTTTTATATGTTTTTTATTTGTCTTCTTTTAATCACTTTTGGCTGGGAATCTTAACTTGAGTAGGATATGTGTATATTATTTACCACATTTGTGTCCTTGGATGATATTATTCCCTACATGGGATTTCATTTTGAATTGGTCATGTTAGTGCATTAAATGCCACAACTTGGCAATTGAAGATATTATGGCGTTGTAAAATATACTTGTATATTTTTGTTAATTCTTAACCATTGTGGCATAGACAAGTTTAAATGGATTATTGTATCTTAAATAATTAATTATTGTGGTTCCTTGCATAAGTTGATTTGGGTTAAAATTTCATTTGTGTGGTTCTGAGTGGAACCTTCTCAGTGTTAATTTGGATGCTTAAATTTTATCAAGCTTTAATAAGAGATTTGTATGCTTATGTATTGCTAATCCATGAGAATCGAATAAATCCATATTGGAATCATATTTTTATAATGAGGGTTTTTGGTTTTTAATTTATATTTTTGGATTGATTATTATATCAGATTGTTTCCTTGGGAATGTTGTATGGTTGAGTTACATGATCATCATTTTTAGCTGATTTTAATTATTAGATCTTGACTTGGTTGAGTATAATTGTTAAGTTATATGTTGTGATTTATAGTCTTCTTTATGACTGCATGAAGTGTACCCTTATTAGATTACCATCCCAAACTAGACTTTAATAACCAACTATTACCTATTATGCTTACACGCCTCGGATATAAATTTGCATCTGGGAGGATAGTGGGATGACCACCCACTTAGAGGGGATCCAATTTGGTTATTATAGAAGCTAGAGAAATGGATTAGTTGTTTAATCCCTTAATATATCCTTCACCAACTTTTAATTAGTTATCCCCACTTTTAATTTATATCAATGATGGATTAGTTATTTCCATCTAAGCTAAAAATGTTGATTATATATTTTGTTGGTGTTATTTTATCATGATGTGATGTCCATTGGATTAGAATCCAACTTGTTCATAACTCCCTCCTTGACCTTGGTTGTCAAACCCACCATCTAGCTGATGGTTGGGGTGGTAAGGGCCACTAATGGTTGGGCTCACAGGCTAGTTAGGAGGTTTTGTATATTTTTCTTTCTATAGTTCCATTCTTGGATGTCTTCATGGATAGGTATGATGTATTTGTAAATGTTTATTACATGTTATTTATCTTTTTATTATCATATCTTTTATATTAATTTCATATAGAATGACCTATGGACACAGTTGTACTTAATTTCATTAGATTTTGGTTTAGTTATATTTGCCTTTTCACATGCTAACCTTGTATTTGGATAGGGATGCTTCAGGAATAAGAAATAAAAGCTTATAATGTTGAATTTGAGGTAATATACAGAAGTTACAATCAATTTATGAATTTAATCAACATATATATACTTGGGTTTTCTCCTTGATTGTTATTATTCACCATTACTAATGCTATAGTGGTATACTACATCACTGAACATCATTATGGTGATAACATGTATTGGTTATGCAATGGTTAGGGTAATAATTATTCATTGTGAAATCTTATCAAAATCTTATATGTTCCCTTCATATGTATAATATTCAAACCTTGAGCAGAGACTTGCATAAATAATAAATCTCTTATTTTGGTGTTTTGAAGCATAATGGAGTATGCTAGTCCAAATTTTCATAAAATTCAAATCTTAGCTTGAATGATAGTTGTTCAGGAATTATCTAATAAGTTCCTTACATATATATGTATATTCTTTATGGTTTTTCTATACATGTGGTAGTTAGTCTTATGATAACATAAGTAGATAGGGTTATTTTTTATATGGGTTTAAACATTCATATGCAATATTATGTTTCATCTTATATATAATATATATAAACAAGTCCAGGCAAGCTGGGAGCCATGCATATGTGGAAAGTGTAAAGAAAATTCTGCTCCCATACCTAGGACTTATAAAACTACGTACACACATATGAATTTTATTATTAATCAATTACTTTCATGATTAATTCTCACTCTTAAGGTCAATTAATTGCATTGTTTAAATGAACAAGTTTATGAGTTAATTAGTTGTTAAGGCTACCTATTATGAGTGTATGTACATTTTATTATTTGAATAAATTGTTAGATTGTGGCTGAAGAATTAATCTTAATTTACTTGCAATAGGAGATGGTAATGTCTTGTGATACAACTCACTTGATTAAATGCTTATATAGATTAATATGGATGAATGTCATTTGTGTGACATCACTCTAGTTAACTATATATGCATATTGTTTATTCTCTTGTTGGAAGGAATTTTCTCAGTGATTAAGGCAATGTAATTGGTATGATTTTGGTATGTATATTTAGTTCATGAGTAAATTTTATGCCCATACATTTTTTAAACTAGTTCATGTTGAAACTGTGGTATTGATGAACAAACCACACTTGTATATAGAAGAGCATGCTACTCCCTCATGTTGAATTTATTTGGTATGATGTTTAATGAAGTTAGGATTTATTCCTTACCAAAATCCTTGGTTTCAAGAGAGATTATGTCTCATTTATTAATTAATTGTAATAAATTCTTGATTATATGTATGGCTTGAAATTCTTATGTGATAATTAAAGTTGAATTGGTTAAATAGTCTTTCCTTTCTTAAAATCAATGGTTGATTGAATATAACTTATGTTATGGGATCATACATTGGCTATAAGGTATCTTGGTTGTATTAATTCTTCTTTTAATTATTATATTGCATTGGTTATTTGCCAATATGGGATCATTTATATCAATTGCATAATTGTCTACCACTAAATCATTATCTATTAAATGATGAATAAACCATGATTGTGTCTTCATTCATTTATTTATAAAGTGGAAATCATACTTATAAATTAAATGTGTGTGAACTTAGAAAGGAATGCATGGGTAATAGTACAGTGACCCTTAGGCCATGAGGAAGTGATAACCTCATTCGGTAGCACTTGGATATTACCTATGATGTCTTGAGAATATTTTCATCATGATTGTAATCTCTTAATGAAAATGATATTTTTGTTGCATGGTTAAAAAGACATCTTATTTCGTACATTCTCAAACTGATAGCTGGTTGTTAGGTACATTTAACATGCTATATATTATGCCTAATTGTCAATGAGGGCAATGTTTTATCATTTCCCATGTCATGGAATTGTTTTGAACCAATGATGGCATAGAATGTTAAGGATAACATTTATAGTTATGCATACGTGAGTATACTAAGTGAGTATCACTTGAGTTAGTAAGTGAGGTTTGGGTGTATTATGCATTGAAAAAGAAATTTTGGGTTGTTTTAAAAAATATATAGGATTATGATTAACCTAGGGGTAACCTAATAAGAGGCATCATAGGATAAAACATACATCAACACACATTAGATTATGGATATACAAGCTTGACCTCTATGCCAAATAACATTCATCCTCCTGATTGTATAATACAAGAAATAACCAACACCTTTAAGGACTGTTGTGACTTATCAATCACTTGAGTCAATAAGACAAGAGGCATAGATAGTTATTTGTAAAATAAATCTAATGAAAAATTTGGATTTGTTCCCTCTAAGAGTCCTTTACATAGAAAGAGTCAAAGGTAGAGAAGGATAACCTTTATCTAGGAGAAGAGAATTTAGAGAACTATTAGCATTTGATGAAAAAATAATGATGGTATATGACACTTGTCCAGTGTTGGTTTTATAGGTCTTACGATACTAAGTAATGTTATAGGATAAGTAGTTCATGGCTTTCTCAATGTAGATAAAAAAATATTGGGTTTTGGCACAATAATTCCAACATCTTCAAGCTTAAGGGAAACAATTATGAGTAGAAACATAAATCATCTTCATGTTTCTCAAAGATTATGAGATGGTTTTTGATACTACAATGCATCTTTTAATCCAAATTTTTCACAATATGCTCAACTAAAATACTAAGCTATGATATTCTTGAAATTAAATCGAGCTATACTAAGGTAAGGCCAATAAATCCAAAGAAATAATATAGATTCATAGTTCTAGACTAGATGATATCGATACAATGATCAAATAAACTCCTTATCTAAGAGATAATATAATAACATGGATACTCACTTGGGAAAATGACATTTTTCACAAAATGTTCACTAATGTGAAAAAAAGGGATATGGAGAGGATACAACGGGTAATGTGGTAAATCAAATAGAAGTTACAATAACACAAACCAATCGTTACACCAGGAGAAGATGAAGATACTCAAACAATTATGTAGAGATAAACTCTAACACACACACTCTTTATCATCACAAGGGACATCTTGGGAGACCAGAGGAAGTTCAAAAAAGATTTCAAAAACCTTAAAAATTTAGTCCAAATAATCTTAGATGAACCCAAGATCATCCTAGTTGCTTGGCTTGATTAAATTTTATCAGCTTTTAAAGTAGATTATATAGTAATGGAAACACTTATATAATATTAGTCTCTATCACCATATTATTAAATGACATCTTTGTCAGTGACTACCCCAACATCTCCTCAGTCCTAGCATGTTGATACATCCTCATCATTATAGTCAAGCACTTTGCCATCAAAGTAAGGTGCTACAAGATTCTAGTTTGTTTAGATTTTTAAGTTTGTAAATTTATGGTAGAAAATATGTTTTGTGGGTGGAGCCAAAAAGGTTAAAAACCATTAAAGGGTGACCTCCTAGTCACAACAATCTATTAAAAACCCATAAAGGGGAGTAGATTGGTATGTTATCTAGCTGAAAATATGAAACAATGACCAAATAATTCATAAGAGGTGAAAATTGGTAAATGATACTTTGATCAATAACCAAAAGCATTAATTTTTAACTAACCTCTCAACCCATGCATGAGTCTCTAGTAGTTCTAGTTTTACCACACTTATTATGTTGTTATCTTTGGATGAGATAATTGTTTAATTTTAAGAAAGTGTTTGTATTAAAATATGAAACTCAATATCATATAAATATTATATATTGACAAGTTTTCAATGATAATCATTTTGTATATAGTAAAAAAAATTATATGTATGTAAAATTTTTATAGAACAAAAAATTTCTCCTTCAAGTTTAGAAGTGAAAGGCCAAGAATGTGAAGCGACAAAGCTTGCCCATGGTTATATAAAAGATATGTTTTGTAAAAGTAAAAATTTAGTTGATGAGAATTATTATTTGAATATAATAGAGATCATTTTGTGGTTACCTTAAATGTATGTTATGTTCATTTGTATGTACACTTTTTTTTGTCTATTCTTATTCCTATAATTGAGTGAATCAACTTGTTTAAATTAATAACTGTGTGATCTATCTATGTAAAAGCCTCATAATTGAATACACACTAATTAAACGTGAAGTAAAACTATTATAATCCAAATCTATCTCCAAACTTTCTTGAATTATTTATAAATTGTAACAAAAATTGTAGTCTATAAACATTAGCACGTTCTAACAAAAGATTCTAAAAACCTTTGCTAATTGTATGAATCCCCTATTCTATGTGGAAAATATAAATTCCATATTTAATGTATGAATAATATCATTTTACATGGGATTTTACTATTAGTTTCCCCAAAGGTGCAACTATGTTAGGAGGGATGCGATTTTATGTTTTGGTAAAGGGGTTGTGTAATGAGAATGAGTGTAAATTGACCATGGTAATTAATTTACAAAATGCAAATACTACCCTTGTGTCCAATTGATTGAATTTAAATTTCAAATTTATCATCACATTAGATTAGAAAAATGATATTATTTAGTAGTATGATATTGTTTTATAATTGAAATAACCCTTTCTCTTTCACTAATTGATATAATGTTACAAATATCTCACTATTTGAATAAAGAAAGATTTATATTTCCTAATGTCATTTTAGACAATTTCCTTGCCATGCTTATCCACAACTATTATATTATATTATATTAGTATTAATATATTAATGATAGTATTTAATTAAATTATATATAATCCTTCTTGCTCATGACTATGGTGAGAACTAAATTCTCCCATGTGACTATGTTATCATCTTGAAAAAATTAACATGAATTTTCCACCATGTAAGTCTTCATCTAGCATTTTTAGTTTTCTTTTATCTTTTTGACATTTTTTCCTCTTCCTTCAATGGAAATTGATAGGTTTCATCCACCTTTTTTAGTCTCACCATGATGAGTTCATCTTGTAATATATATTCCGTCCCATTGATGTATATTTATACCTTATTATGGCCTATCTAACTATATCTAGACCTGATAGTGATATTTTAGAGGCCATCAATGTAAATTTTTAAACTAAGCTACCCTTTGCCAATGTTTTGAAACTTATTCAACAATTCTAGATAGTAATCAACATAAAAAAAAAAGATCTTAAGCATAAACATAATTTTACCTGTATTGTTATATTTTCCTTTCATTTTCATATTATTTTATCTTTCAATCATTTCCAATAGTAATATTCATGTAATTTCAGGTTTTTAGTTATCCTTACTCTCTCTAAGTTTTCAACCTCATTATAATAAAAATAATCTTAAATATTAGTAATCTTGTTGATTGACTATTTAGGATATAATATTATTGAAAAGCATGGAAACTTGATCATATATCCCTTTGAAAATATTTATATATCTTGTATTAGTCTATCTTCACCCATATACATCTCATGTTAATCTTGATTTTTCTTTCTAACCTTAGCTCTTTGTTCCTATTGATCATCCCTCATATCTCTTGCTATAAAAAATGACTTCTCCTATCTTCCTCATATAAATTCATTATTTTTCACATTTACATAAATTATTTAAAGACCTAATGAATGATTATTATTACATTAGTTTATACAATTATGCCTACCATACTCCTAGGAGGCATTTTCACCCATACTCCACTACAAATTCCCATTACTTTAACCCCATAAACTAGAATCCTAGATAGGAAACAAATACACATTAAATTTGAAATATTAAGAAAATATTAATAATAAATAATGTTATAGTCTTAATTTATAACAAATCTACAATGAACTCTAATATTAAATTGTGTCATCATGTTTAGGGGGTTAAATAAACAACCACCTACATTATGTGACCTATGGGTTCCTATGTTGAAGCAAGTAACAAGATGAACTAATGGAAGAAAAAATGTATATATTTAACATAAGTAAAATTATATATATCTTAGGCTCTTACAATGCCTTGGGGATGGAAAATTATAACTACTAATATTTATCTGCTACATATCTAACCTACAAAAGAAAATAAAATATAAATTATTAAATGCATATAATAAATTACCTTATCATCCATTATAAATGATACATATGCCATGATTACAATAATTCATTTCTCCACTCTTTGATACACATATATGGTTAAAAGTTTTTAATGGAATGGATGCACATGCTTTCTTATGGGATAATCCCACTTAATTGAAAGCATGGTTTATGTCCCATATAAAATTTATAACCACCACCTTCAATAAAATTAAACTTTTTGCCTTTTAATATTTTATCTATGGCACTTTATGATCATTGAACATAGATGCAATGTTTTATGCACTTGATTTAACCACATCTATTATCTGAACCACTTATAACATAATCATCAAAATTTATCCATGTGATATTCTTATATAAACATGATAGTTTTCACTTTATCATTTACTAAATCTTTCTCTTTTAATGACTTGTCAAGCATTGATCACCTTCAGTGTAAGCCTTAAAGTGTACATTGGGAAAGGGGTGGGAAAATCTCTTGGTGACTTGTGAGATATGTTTATATTATATCATGTTTAAACCATCACTACTATCATTTTCTCCTCCTTAGAGTGTCTTTCCATTTACCTCTTTCATATTTTCATTGTTTAGTTCTGATAGCTTCCATATATCCTATTGCATCAACCAGTTTGATAGCATCTATTTACTACATTTTACCCTTATTGTATTGCATCAACCAACATAATACAACTCTAAGTGTATCTTCTAACATATGTAATATAAATAAATAGTTTATATAATTGTGTCATCCAATTTCTTCTAAATGTATCACTCAGTCTGATACCATTAATTTAGTGTTTAGGCCTGTTTTTAGGTATTGAGTTAGTATTTATGTCTATATGTATGTATGTAGACACACACACACACACACACACACACACACACACACACACACACACACACACACACACACACACACACACACACACACATACATATACATACATATATATATATATATATATATATATATATAAACACATACATACACATGTGAGTTTATGTGCACACATATGTGTATGTGTGTGTATATGTACGTGTGTGTGTGTGTGTGTGTGTGTGTGTGTGTGTGTGTGTGTGTGTGTGTGTGTGTGTGTGTGTGTGTGTGTGTGTGTGTGTGTGTGTGTGTGTGTGTGTGTGTGTGTGTGTGTGTGTGTGTGTGTGTGTGTGTGTTGTGTGTGTGTGTGTGTGTGTGTGTGTGTGTGTGTGTGTGTGTGTTTGTGTGTGTCTGTGTGTGTGTGTGTGTGTGTGTGTGTGTGTGTGTGTGTGTGTGTGTGTGTGTGTGTGTGCATGATATTTCATTACAAACATATCATTCACTCTATTAAATTTTATTTCACTTGCACTTCTAGCCTAAGTCATTCTTGAAGTCATTTATGGTCTACAACCTTACATTAAGGAAACTTGTCTTGTGATGTCTTTTAATCTCTAAAGGATGATTCATTCGAAATTACATAGCTAATGATATATTAGGTATTTATACAACCATTTAAATTATTCAATCCACAACATATCCTGAAAATATCCACTTGGTACTAAAGGGAGATTCATTCTTAAAGGGTCTACCTCAAGTAATTATTTATAAATCTATTCTATTTCATTTATTTACTTAGTATATTATATGTTTGTTGTTACTTATTGAATTAATTTGAATGTATCCTTTTTTGGGCTTTCTCTACACTGAATAATATTGCATGGATATATGATTTATTAGACTTGCCATAGTTAACTTCAGATTGCATAGATCCCCATTTAGTATACAATTTCACCTTACCCATTTAAAATCATTATATATCTTCCCCTTATTTTATATTAATTTAATTTTATAATTAAAATCATTGATTAAAATCATTTTAACTCCTTATTTTTCAAGTGAGAGTTACATCCTTGTGTCATGGATTTTGTATTTTGAACCCTTTCCTCTTGACACTTACACTATACATAACCCTCTACTAGATCTATATAAATTATAGGTAATTATCTAATCATCAAAGTATTTAAAAATATAATTTATTAAACTTATTCAATTATGAATCTATTGAGATAAGATAATTGTAGATTAATCCTATCTTATACATACATTTTGGTGAATGCGATGTGAATCCTATCCCTCACATACTCTCATTATTTTCAAATGTTCATTTTCAAGTTTTTTCTTTCTATAAACATAGACAAATATTGAAAATAAACATATATTTTATAATCTAACATTATCATCTAGCATGATACCTTTATATGTATACATTAAATGATATTGGCTAGCCAAATGGTGTTTTGTGTGTTTTTATAATGTATCGGCCAAACCAATATATTGTTGTGTCTTTATAAATACATATAACTATTTAATAAAATTAAATTTTAATTAATACACTACTAATTAATCTTTTTCACTATATTATATCGGCCAACCTAATAGAATCTATGTTTATAGTTGATTGTTTCACCTTGTTTGATACAATACATTTTTCCAAACTCCATAACTAACTATATATACCAACACAATACCATATGTATTATTTTTTATCCTCCTTTTACATCAATATTTTATTATTATTTGTCATTATATATCCATACATGAAAAACATTAAAGGAAACACCTCATGGTGTAAATAAACTACACATTTTTCTCATGGCCATGGGACTCAATGACACTCTTCCCACTTATGATGATACTTATAATGAAACTAAATATTATAAATATATTCTTCCTATTAATGAATATCCCTATGATGATCCTAATGACAACACTTTCAACACTTTAGAAATTATATAATATCCACTCAATGATATTCCTCCCTACAATCTTAATCATCCTTACATTTATAGTTATTCTCTATGTATGACATGGAAAAAAATCCTCATATGATTTTTGTATATTTCAAAAAAAATCAAATAATGATGAGCATGGGTTATTTCATGTCTACCCAACTTATATATAACCCTTATAAGGTCCTAATAGGATGATTCTTCAAATCTAAGATCATATTCAACTAGTATTTGTCAGTTCATTAGTTTATGAAGAAGACCTAATTCAAATGCCTAATACATTATTCATTATAGTTTATTTTTATCCTCGATCTTATATGATCATTCATAATTATCATAGGTAAACCTCTCCCAAATCACCACCAAAATAAATTATTTAAAATAGTATCATCCATCCTGATATCATTTAGTTTCACCCACCTATATTTAATTACATCCATGAAATAGAATACGCTGATACAATTCATTTTCCTCTAGCTAACTACATCAACCATGACATAGAATGTGTTGATACAGTTCTCCCTATTTCATTGAATTAAATTGGCCATGAATGAGAATTTATGGACATAGTTAAATTTATCTCATCATACTGCATCGACCATATGGATACACTCCATCCTAGTCTAGTTTCATCAGACTATGTTGACCTACCCAATACAGTTCATTTTAGTTATTTTTCATCAGCTTGTGTTGTTCTAGAAAATTTAATCAATCTCAGTCTTATTTCATTAAATTGAATATACATAACTAATATGATAAATTTCATTCATATTTATCTATTCTATATTGTAATTCTTTATACTGTACACCACAATTTTATACCACCTCAAAAATATCTTGAACTTACTATAGATGCCCACTTTTCTACTGTAACACAAATTTACATAGATTTTTACATCACTAATAGGCATGTGGATCTTGAGATTAACTATATATCACATAAATATCACATGTTTTTTTAATAATGTGATGCCTATCCTATTATTTTCACACATTCTTGGGCTTCTTGTGATGCCCATATGTTTCTTACTACACATATTGGGGCACCTTGCACTGACCACATTTCAGCCTTTGAAGTATCTTGTAATGCCCATATTTAACCTTACACATGCTTTGAGGGCATATTATGATACCATTCCTCAACTTCTTGGATTATTTATCTTACATCCATACCATGAGGTAATGATCAAAAACATTTTACATCTTATAGAAAACAAATCCAACTTCAATAATTTATTTTGAAACACATACAATTACATCACATGTTACTCTTTAATATGGTTGTTAACATAGATTTTGATGGTTATTTTGTCTCATGTTTATTTGATTTTAGAAAATTTATTTACTTTTCCCATCTTTTGGTATGATTACATGCACCATTATTTCCTCTTTGGTTAATTTGAATTTTTATCGTCGTCTTTATATTCACTTAGGATCTTAGGTATCACCTTAGGGTTTTATATTAGTTTACTTACACCATTGTTATATTTTTATTTATTTGGTATTTTTACAATGAGACTTATAATGAGTTAAATATCTTATGTATCAATTTCAAGTTTCATATCATTTTACTTACACTATTATTTCATTTTGCTTATTTGGAATTTTTATAGTTAACCTTAGATTCACCTTAGGATATTAGTTATCATATTCATAATTTATATCATTTTAATTTCAATATCACTTCCTCTTTAGTTCTTTGGTATTTTTATAGTCAAACTTAGATTAACTTAAAGATATTACGTATCACCTTTAGGTTTTGTTATTTTAATTAAACCATTTTTTTTTTTTGGTTATTTGGTATTTTTACATTCGAATACAAATTCTTTTATGGATATTAAGCATCACCTTTATGTGATATATCATTTTTCATGCACCATTGTTTCCTTTTTCATTTTTTGGTACTTTTATAGTCATATTTTGTTTTTGTAGTTGATCTTACATATCACCTTTGGGTTATATATATATATATATATATATATATATATATATATATATATTTTTAACACATTTGTCTTATTTTTGGTAATTTAATTTTAGCATTTTCCTCACTTGTGGTTCTTAGGTATCACCTTAAAATTTTATTGATGTCACATTTTTATCAGTTATGTCTTAGTCTCCCTATGATTATTTGGTACTTATTTAATTTATGTCTATTTTGTGATGACTATTACTTTCACTATTGCTTGTTATAGATTTGTTGTAGGATATTATAACTTCCCTAGTCACATGACCATCATATCATAACTGCATCAATTTATAATCATTATTTTCACTCCATGTTATCAGATATAAGCATATTATTCATTATATCATTATTTATTACATGGGTGTATCTTCCAAAATCCCCATCTCCCCTTCATTATTTTCACTTAAGGTGCACATTGGTCACTTTTGAGATTACACCTTACACATGGAACATGTCTTGGAGTCTCTAGGAACCATGGAAATTAGGTTCTCCCTTGTAGTGTCCAAGCATAATCTCTCTTTAGTTAGCTACCTACTTCAGTAATTTTTTATTTCATGAATCTATATGGAAGACGAATATAAAAAGACAAAATAAGATCAAAATATAAATTGTATCACAAATGTTGGATTGCATAAAAGGATGTGATATTTATTTCTCACATTTCATATTATGGTCAGATCTCAAATTCCATAATTGGACTCATGATAGAGCCAAGGTCCATTGGGATGCGATGGGAAAGTAGACTAGGGCAGGAGGTTTTATATCATTACATAATTATATATTTATACATATTAGTGTCATCACCATTCTCACATAACTAATAGATATTTATAATAGGCTAATGATTTTGTAAGTGGTCTTAATTAGTAGGGAACATGTTGTGGGAAGTTAGGATAATTTTAATGTCATGCATATAAACTTCATGATATTATCTATGTACTTCACTTTTTATCGCAAGATTTGTATTTACGAGTTTGAGTGTGTTAGGTCCTTAATGTTGATAGCTCTTAGTATTTACTACTTGTATAGATCATCTCATTCCCACTAATAATTTTTACATCACATGTGTGGTGCCTTTCATTACTTATTTATTTCATATTTTGTATTATATCCCCTTAATGGTATCTCTTTTTGATTATCACATCTATATCAGATTATCATTTTGATGACACTTGAATGTCATTTTGTGAGTTGTATTATAATACTAGGGAATCTAACTAAGTATACCTCCCAAACACACATAGCACCACGTTTTCTAGTCATACCACTCTTAGATATCCTTGTCATGTATTTAAGTGGTTGTGATTTCCTACATCACATTTTAGAGAAAACACTAAGTTTGAGTTGTCAATGTTCATATATATATATATATATATATATATATATATATATATATATATATATAGTATTTATCCATCATGTTATTGTTTTATTTTTTGTGAACTTCACTAATCTTAATAGGAAATTTTCCACTATCATATAGTTGTTTATCTATGTATGACTTGACATGATTATCTGACATGTTGGATTACATTTTTATTTATAGTCTTTTATGTTTTTTCTCTATGTTTTAATTGACATATTTGTCTTACATTTTTAATTACATATTTATTTATATCATTTTTTCTTTTATGTTTGACTTGACATGCTTATCTTACATTTTGAATTACATTTTGTTTACCTTTATATATTTTTTTCTTCATGTTTGATTTGACATGATTATAATACATGAGATCAAATTGATTTCTTACATATCTTTGTTTGATTTTTATTTATTTAATATCTCACTTATTATTTTTTATATATCCTATATTTTATGGTGTGTTTTACATTATTTTTTCATTTAATTAATCAATATTCACATTTTTTTTTTATTGATTTTATAAATACTTAGGATATCATTTTTTTCATTTAATTCTTATTTTTGAACTTGCATTTGATTAGATATGCTAGAAAAGAATAAATCATACATTATCATCCTTAAAATTAAAACTTTCTACCCTTCAATTATTTATAATGACATTTCACTTTTTAATCATATATTTTTTTCCATAGGTCTTTTTAGTTTACTAAAATAAGCCTTATAATCCTAGTGAGATAGGTAAATATGATTTGCTAACATAATTCTTTTGAAAACAAATTTAAGTTTATTTTATATTTCAAGTCTACGTCTTTATCTTTTCATTTGGTGCCTTCCATCACCTATGACAAAAGAAAAATTTTATACATTCATTAAGGTAAGTGAAACTATGAATTTTAATTTTATTTACATTTATTTACTTTTAGTTCTTTCATCTTAGTTATATTTTTATGTTCATATGTTTTTTTACCAAAACACCATCCCATGTTAGAAATAACCACCCACATATATTTTAATCACATCATTGAATATAATTTCCACTCCACTTTTGTGATGCTAAATTATGGAACCATGAGATGATAACACATGAAATGAACCTATACACTTCACTTTGTGACCTCCTTCACCTTTTTGTTTTTTCATGAAATGATTCCATGTAGCATTATGATATGTGTTATGATCACGCATCATTGCATCTCACATGAAATTTTGTCTATGTCCTCCCTCACACACATGTGGACATGATAAATTATTCAATCCATACAATTTACATATTGAATAAAATATATTTGACTATGAAAACTCATTGTAATGTTTTGGCCTAAAATTACCACATGGGAATGTTATATTATTGATCCCACACAAATCTGATTTTATTTTTCTTTTCCACAACTTAATATTAATCAACTAATTTTAACATATGTGATGGACTATATATTAGAATAAACAAAATCTCATGTTCACTTAAGACTCTATGTATGCATGTATGTGCATGCATGTGTACACACACACATGTGCACGTGTGTGTATGCATGCACATGGATACACACACATGAATGCATGCATGCACCCACACACACACCCCCACACCCCCCCCCCCCCCACACACACACACACATTCACACACATGCATGCACGTGTGCGCGCATGCACACACACACACACACACACACACACACACACACACACACATTTTTTAGATTTCTAAATTATGCATGTCAACTTCAATTATAAGTTGAGGATTATTTAGGCATGATTTTTAATTATTTGAATTAATCAATATGAGTCAATACAAGTTATTATTTTATAATATTTACCTATTGGTAATTTTATTATCTTGATTGTGTTCATGTTTATTAATTTAATAAAATAGAAAAGCCTTCTTTATTCTCAAAACTAATTAAAAAAATTATATTTTGTATCAAAAACAAACTACAATGAGTCATCTAATATATTATAACCCTAAATCTCAAGGAAAAGGACACCTAAAAATATTTACCTTCACCCATGGTGATAGATGCCATTATATGTGATGGCATTCAATGATTTAACAATTGTTCCAAGGTAGAGTCATTTAATTCATATATGATTAACATGACACTTGTTCCTTCTAGTGCTATGGTAGCTATCTTGGCATGGTCATGTGATCAAGTTTACTATAATTGGTTATATTCTTTATTACAACCCATATATTATAAATGATAATTATAAGAAATATTATAGAAATGCATGTAAATAATAACATGATCTGGTGTTTGAATGCTCCATTTTATTTTAAATTTCTACATTTATGTAATAGTGTTTCAACATTATCATTAAACAAATATTATTATGTAGACATCATAAAAAACTCACTAATTATTTACTAAACTAAAATCACACAACTTTACTTAACATAGAGGGTAGTTTTTACCTGATCTCATGTTTCAAATAATTTGTTTTTAAAGAAAATATTTGGTGATTGTCTCAAAAATAGCTATATGTTTTTTAAACCACTCTTATCAATTTGATTTGGGTAAAATATAAGTACACACATTTCTCTAACTACTAAATTGCATTTTAAACATTTCCTATTTTTTTAAAGACTGTATCATTACCATATTGATTAAGACTCTAGTTGAAAATTAAGATAAAGAATTTTTGAACCTTTATTTAGAAATGGAAACTTTCCAATTGTGCTGGGTAAAGAAATTGAAAAGATGATGTATCTATTTATATGATATAACCCCTACCTAAATCTTCCTTATAAACTAATGAGGAATTTAAATATGTAAATGCAAATTGACATAATAATTGAATAAGATTTTGTTTATTCATTTTATTTTAACACTAAACTTTTACTGTAACATCCCCCTTTCACATTAACTTGGGGAGAAAATGAGACTTAGAAAATAGGTCCTAGTAACAAAGGCATTATTAGGTACCCATTTACAATATAGATGGAGGAAATACATATAATCCACTCTTGGTGACAAATTTCTTTACCCATAACATATCCTTGAATGACATGTACTTGGTTATTGATAGAGGTTTGGTGAAAATGTTTGTAACTTGGTCTTCAATGTGAAAGTAATGAAGATTGAACACATGGTCCTATATGAGATGTTGAGTGAAGTTCATGTGATAATCAATATATTTTATACATTGGTGTTCCACTAGGTTTATATAAATGTGGATAACACTCTAGTTATCACACCTAATAACATTTTGTTGGTCTAGTGGTAAAGCAAACTTAGTAAAAATATAAAATATCCAAAGAGTCTCTTGGATTATGATTACAACTCCTTGATACTTTTCGTCAGTCAAAGAGAGAAATAACATGGTTCTTTCTTACTAGACCAAGTGATGGTAGTAGATAAAATATGAAATATATATCCTTAAAGGGACATAAAATCATCAACATCACCTACCCAATCAAAATCTGAATCACTCACTAATTAAGATGAGCCTCCTGGTGTATACTCAATACCAAAATGTATTGCACTTTTAAATAAGGGATGTATGCATTTTTTTATTAATGATGAATCTCGTTTGGATTATTCATGAAGGGAGAGATAAGTCAAAAAAAAAAGGATATGTTTGGTTGGCTATGATTTAAATAAAAAGTGTTTCCTACTAGCTATTTTTACAAACTAACATCAATTAATGGTGTATAACATTTGGTAGACTAATTGAATCTAATCTAAAATAGATTCAAGTTTTTCTTACATTAAAGCATGTTGAAGTATCTAAGCATGTCCAAATCATACTTTAGCTCTGAAATATTGATCCATGTATTTAATTATCATAGTTGAAGACCTAAAAAGTAGTGAATAAGGCCCAAGTTTGACATTTCAAAATTATTCATTAGACCCGAATTGACATCCTTATTCAAAGAGGAATAAATCCCAATGATTATCAAGTCATCAAAATAGAACAAAAGTATAAGGAGTTTCACCATCAATCCTCTTTGTGTACATGGTGGTGTATGAAAGGCATTTGGATAAATATTTGTCAAATAAAAATTTGTCCATCTCTTTGTACCATACCCAAAGGATTTGTTTGAGACCAAGGAAATATATCTAAAGTCTCCATTGAAGTGAATAATCTTTAATATATCATAGTGGGTTTTCCATGTATATTTTTTCCTATAAATATCCATGTAAGAAGGAACCCTTCACATCCATTTTATGCACTTTCCAATTATGTGATGTGGTGAGTGATAGAAAAATATGAATTAAATTCATATTTTCAACTGGTGCAAAGGTTCCAAATAGTCAACTCCATTAACTTTAGTGAACCCTTTTGCTACTATTTGTGACTTTCACTTTTCAACTATACCATTTGTTGCATATTTGGTTTATCAACCCATTTACATTGAACTAATTTTATTCCTTTTAATATAGGAACTAAGTCCCATATATCATTATTAAGAAAATAAGTACATTTATCTTCCATTGACTCATCCCATTCAGGTTTACAAACTACTTCATTGAAGTTCTGAGGATCTTCATAATATAGAACATGAGCCACAAGATCCACAATAATATTTTTAGATCTAGTTGGATGAGTGTCAATGGGATCATATGTAAGAGTTATAGATAATAATATTTTATTTATAACACATAGTTTAATTCATTGTTCAATATGAGGTGAAGGAGGATTTGGGACAACTAGAGGTCCTTAATCCAATATATCATCTAAAGAGTTATATGTGCCAAAAAAGAGTAGCATGAAGTAGATATAATGGGAGAATAAGAGAGTGAATATGTTATACGTAGGTTGAACATTGTTTCTCTACTTGAAAATATTATATATAAAGTACATCATGAGTATTAGGATCAAATATATGATGAGATTTTAGATAAAATTTCCAAATAAAATGCATGATTAGAACTTCTTATCCATGGTCTTATCATGAATGAATGCCCAAGCTTGACTACCAAACTATTTTGTCAAATTTTTGAAATCTATAAGCTATAGATTACCTTAATTAGACAAACTATTATGTAAATTTAGGAATAATAATATTTAAATAATTTAAACATTCACTAACTTTAAACTTGTTTTTTTAAATATTCTTGTTATGGAAAGTGCAAATGAAAAAATGAACTTAGATGAAAAACATAGTTGCAAGAGGATTCCATGAATGTACTTGGTAGGGTGACTAGGTTTTATAGATGTAAAATTTGATTTATAAGTTACAGAGGCCTATGATAACATCACTATAATGTGCATAGGAGTGGATGCCACTCGTGTCTTGAGTGAGACTAACTTTATCTCATAAATAGTTGAGATCTAGAATTTTTGGTATATGTTCATCTTTAGTTGTATGTTTTTTTAACATATGTGGGATATTTTGATTAGTTAGAAAGACAAATATGTAACTCTTTTTTCTCTTCATAATCCTAAGTTAATGGAATAAAAATGTTTTAGTATTTCAAGTAGAGTGTGACTTTTACACCTCATGTGTTGAATATTGCCTACATACAATTACCTCAAAGAGTGATCAAAATCCATGTAGTTATCCAAAATGATGGTGGTTTGTGATTAATTAATGTAATATGCTAAATTGTAGTGCAATCCTAGTGTGGTTAAGTTCTTAAAGTATGAATTGTGGCCTTAGATGTGTATTAACACTTTAGCTCAGGGTTACTAGGGTTGTATGTAATAAAATCTGGGAGCAATAGGTAATTTTATCTCAATTCACAATTAGAGTTATGAGATTTTTTAGGTGTAATCTTATTGTGTCAAAAACTATTTGAAATGTAGCTTTATAGTGATATATTTACAACTCCATTAGATGGGGATTATAGTTATAGTTCGACCATTTCATAACTTTAAATTTCTTAAAATAGTCATTATTTGTGTTGGAATAAAAATTATTGAGAGTGGGGTGGGGGGGTGAATCAATGTTTAAAAACTTTCTTGCAATTATACCCAATTATTCATGAACTATGAAAGCAACATAGTGATCCAGCAAATCATAAATAACAATTCAGACAAGATAACACATATATGAGTGGGAAACCCTCAAGGGGAAGAAAAAAACACTATTATATATTCAAATGTACTAAATTTATATAAAACAAAAGACCAAATTATATTTATCACCAACGCAACTTGGATCACCAACCCCAATAAAGTCAAGCACCCACTTAACTAGGATTTAGTAAGTACCTACTTGCAAGGAAACACCAACTCACTAAGTGACTTAGCAAAAACTCAGCCACCTCATGAATTTTTAACACCACACCTCTAGTCTTATGTTATGTTCTCATTCTAATACTTTATTCTACTTGACTATGCATTATTTTATTTTCTTGTTTTGTATACTCACATATAGTCATAAACTACCTTGTATATATACTAGAAACATGGTCACACACCACTTGGTTGGTCACACACATTTAAATTCTTAGGTTGGCCATAAAATATGTCTTATAACATATTATTAACATGATTAAAATTTAATTTTAACCCCTTTTTGTCTTCAAAAAATAAATTAAGCCTTACTCCTCCTTTAGGTCATATGGAGGCTTAATTGTATTAGGTATGTCCTCTTAATGCCAAAACATGATATGCTTAGGCCCAGATGGATTTATATAACAATGAAAAACCATTCAAAAACATATCCAATGAAATATTCTTACCTCCTTTAAGATTTATTATACTTAAATCCTTCATTCATACCATGGAAGTTCTTTTAGGACAAACTACCCTATTAAGCATGTGTACCTCAAAATTTTGTCTTACAACAAAGAAGCTAAAACACCCTTAAGTTACTCAAATATGAAAAACAAAAACTATAAATCTATTATCCATGACCTTAGGTTCATCACTAAATTATTACAATACCTTCACTCAATAGATAAAGGCTCAAAAACATCTTTGCAACTTGCTTACTCAAAACAACCAATCCACCTCAAAAACCAATCATGATGAATTAGACCTCCAACACCTATGTAAACACTTTTCTATATATATAGAGAAAATCTTTAAATAGATAATTCAAATTTTCTAATGCCAAATATTGGTCTTGAAAACAAATTTCTTGACCCTATGTTTCACAATCCCATCTAAACTAAACAGACCATTTTGTGAGCAACGTTTTCACCATATACACTAACCTCCAAAGCTTATCAAAGAATGATCATGAATTAAAAGTCATAAATAACTTATTCATGCACTTTTTTCCATTAATATATCATGTAAAGACTTTCATATCTATCTTTTCATCTCTACTTGGGTTTTACACTATTCAAACCATTAGGTTTGTCTATGATTGTCTTCCTTAGATGACCAAATTGGCAACTTAAAGGATAAAAAATATTCATAAATCATCATGGAAATGCAAAATGAGTATATTTATTATTATACCATAAATTTTATATTCTTGACCAATACAACTTTTGAAAGCTAAAACAAATTTTGACAAATAAGCCTATATGTATGCATTTTCTCTCATCTAACTAACCAAAGGCACCTAGAGGTACTTGGGAGAGTTGAACAGATGATCCAATATATTGTCTAGGTATTTGAATCCATCTTATGCCTTTTTGAACAAAATATTTCATATCATGTCCTTATTAGGTTTTTAGGGAGGTTTAACATAGGTTTTGGTATTAATGATTGTTCATAAAGGAATGCCACTTTAATCCAAAAATAATAAATGGAGATCTTATATAGGACCCTTCCCCATCTCTCCTTAATAACACATAATCCCATGTAGAGGTTGTACATGCCAATGAATGTTTAAAAGTGCATCTCAAGTTTGAGACCTCATTATATGAACTCGAGAAGGCCTAAAATAGTGATTTATGCACTTTTATTTCAAATATTTACCTCAAAATTTGTGATCATGCCTAAAAAACCTTATCTCATCTCTATCCATGATCACATGTGTATATCCTCATAAGGCTAGGTAGGCTCTAAGAGTGATCTAGACACAAACTTAGACTGAGATTCCTACCATTACAACCTCACCTTGAAACTATTATTAATGCATGCATACCTTATGTATATGCTCAAATGATGCCATACAACACTCAAATTCCTATGTTCACTCATTTTTCATGCACATAACTCATCATGTCATGACTAGGCTCATGACTAGGCTTCTTATGCACTTTGACATCAATGAAATATACCTTCCATGTAAACATAAGAAATTAGACAACACTCTAAGCTATTCATTGCCTTCAAATTCTCTATTTTTATTTCTATCATGACAACATGAAAATAGTTTTCCATGTATCTTATCATTATCTTGTCACATCAAATACTTCTTACTAGCTTTAATCATGTTTGACATCAACCTTCACAAGATGCATCTTTGACATTAATGATAACACTAAAAAATATCCCCATTTGTCATGGATGGAAACCGCTCTCAAAAATGTCTATAAAAAGGTAATTTCTCTCTCATTATCAAATCTCTTTCCCTTTGACATAAATGATAAAGAGATGCCTTCAACTTATTTGATCACACCTGTTACATCAAAAACACTCAACACAAAAGATTATGACTTTATGAAGCACCATACAAACATGCTCCCCCTATCTCCATGTATACCTTCTTAGCACTAATCACCTACTCTTAGAGCTAACGAACCACTAGATCAGCTCCCCCTGAGTACTTGAATTCCTTAATGATTTATAGGTTTAATAATTATACCCAGTTCCTATCGTAGATGTTTAAATGTTACCTTTGAAAGTGGCTTGGATAAAATGCTATAATCTGATCCTTTGTAGAAACATATTCAAGCTTAATTTTTTTTCACTTGCCTAATCTTTTAGGAAATGATACTTGATGGAAATATCCTTAGTTCTTGATTGGATGTTAGAATTCTTTAAGATGCTTATGGAACTTATATTATCACAATATATAGGGATAAGACTATCATAATCTACTTTATATTCCTTTGAGATATGCCTCATCTACAAGACTTGAGTGTAACATAAATCTTCTATAATTTACTCAGCCTCACAAGTATATACTACCACTAATGGTTATTTCTTTCTTATCCTTGATACTAGTCACTCTCCAAAAAATAAATATCCTCCACTAGTGATATTGATATCATCTAGACTTCCTACCTAGTCTACATTTGTATAGGTTATCAAGTTAAAATCCTTGCTCCTTGGATACCACAACCCAAAATCAATAGTTCCCTTGACATACCTAAATATCCTTTCGATTTATTTCACATTATTTTCCTTTGGGTCTACATTAAATCTTCTCATTAGACCTATTTCTTGCATGACGTCAGTTCTAGAGGAAATTTTATAATAAACATTCAATCATCGACCTATATGATGTCTAATTAACCTTTGGATATTAATCCTCCTTACGTAACTTATACCCTATGATCATAGGTGTTCTAATAACATTACAATATTCCATATCATATTTGTTCAATATATCTCTTATGCACATAGTTTGTGAGATGAATATACTTGTGTCTTATTGATTGATTTGTAAGCCAAGAAAGAATCATATTTATCCTAGCATGGACATATAAAATACTTCTTCATCACATGTACAAAGGCATTAGTTATATCCTCACTATTTCTACAAAATATGATGCCATCCACATAGACAACCACTATCAACTAGTGATCATTTCCTATCTCTATGTATAGATTACTAGCTACAACTCCTGTTTTGAATCCTTGATCCAATAGGTGCTTATCTAATCTCACGTACCAAGCTCTAATATATTTATTTAGAACATAAAGATCCTTTTTCAATCTACATAAATAGTCCTTGTTACCTAATAATGAGAAACCCTCAAGTTTCTCAATGTACACCTCCTCTTCTAAGTTCCCATTCAAAAAAGATGACTTGACATCCATATAATACAACTTGAACTCTTTGAATCTAACATATACTATAAATAGTCTAATATCCTCTAATATTTCTATTGGAGCAAAGGTCTCCAAAAAATTATACCCTTCTACTTATGCATACCAATCTAAACTTGTTCTTGGTTACATATCCATCTTCATTCAACTTATTTTTAAAAAACCATTTTGTGCAAGTGACATTCTTATCTTTAGACCTAGTAATTAGTTCCCAAGTATCATTATTTTGTATTTAATCTAACTCTTCATTCATAACACCAATCCAATTTTTTTTTTTCTTGCTTCTATGAGGTTATTAGGTTCAATCTTAGACAATATAGAAACATTCTCTTGATTTAAGTTACTTACCATCTTTGTCTTTGTTTTCATAGTTGCATCTTTTTTGCCAATGATTTGTGATTTAGGATGGTTTCTTTTAATATATCTTAAGGACCTTTTGAATCTTGTTTTTCATCAAATTCTATTTCTTCCTCATCTATCTCTTTTAGTTCTTATTCATTCTTAAAATCCAAAATCTCTAATGTATCCTTTGACTGTGAGTGTGGCTTCTTATAACTTATCTCATCAATATTCATGTTGGTGCTTTCCAATATATTCTATAACCTCTTATTAAAACATCTATAGGTTAAGGTTACTGATGAGTATCCCAAAAATACACCTTCATCATACCTAGAATAAAACTTACATAAGTCTTCCTTATCTATTTTGATGAATCTTTTACTTCGAAACAATCTAAAGTTTTCCACATTAGCATTTCTACCTTTCCATTGTTCAAAAAGGGTCTTATTTACATTATTCCTTATTTGTAATCTATATAAAATGTAGACTATAATGATCACTACCTCTCTCCATTATCCATCAGATAATCTTGATTGATTTATCATAGTTCTTTCCATCACTTGAACTATTCAATTATTTCTTTCCACTACCTCATTATATTGAGTTGTCCTAGCTATTGAGAACTATATCCTTATTCTATGGACCTCATATATGTCATAAAACTCATCGGATGAAAACTATCCTCCTATATCAGATCTTAGGCACTTCATCTTCCCATTTTTTTCATTCTCAACTAGAACCTTGAACTTATCAAGAGCTTCTGACTTTTATTTCAAGAATGCTACCCAAGTCATTATTGTGTAATCATCTATGATTAACATGAAAAAATTATCTCTTTTAATTGTTTGTATTATTTTAGGTCCATAGATATTAGTGTGTATTAACTCTAAAGGTCTTGTAGTAGAATACTCCTTAGACTTGAGCCTTCTTCTAGTTTTATTACCATGTTAACATACTTTGTAAAGTGTGTTTATAAGTTTGGTGACTTTAGGCATATCCTTCAAAGACTTCGTAGAGATTATCTTGACTAGGTTATTAAATTATAGGTGGCCTAACCTTATGTGCCATAACCAACATTCATTCATCTTACTTGTAAAGTATCTCTCCTTCTATATCTCATTCAAGACATATAAATTTTTCTCAGTCCTCTTAGCATTGGTAATTAGCCTTCCTGATTTGGCTTTCCTTATATCACACCCTTTGTCATGAAATGTTAGTGTGTGTACTTAGTTATAAATTTACCTTTCACTAATAAATTTATGGTTCAATCCTTCCTCATATAGCATATTCTCTATTTTGATTTTCTCATTGTCCAAACTCAAGATACCTTTGCCAAAAATATTAGTAATTGTGTTATGTCCAAATCTCACTATCCCTATATAATTTTTATTCAATGAAATGAACATGATCTTTTCCTCTATCATGTGGTTTTAGAAATCACAATTTATATACCATTTTATGCCTTCATCTTGGATGTGAAAGGCAGTTTGAGCTAGTATAAATTATTCTCCTTTAGTCTTATGCTCCTCCTTCACCTTTTCCATAGGGTATAACTTCTTGATCCACTTCTCAATGATATGAATAAATAACCTTTTGTATTTATTAATATTTCTCATATGCCTCATCTTGTAATCCCTTGTAATATGTCCTCTCAGATCATAATTATAGAACAATTTTTTTTATCTATTATTGAAATGAGAATTCACCCTTTTCTCCATGAGGAATTGATTCTATCATGATGTCTACAATCCATAGATATATTTCCATATTTATTACATGATAAATAATAACCATTAAAAGTATTCACATACCTTGTTTGTTTAATGTTGAATGATACACCTCTACCTTTGTTGTCCCTTGAAGGAGTCAAATTATTTCTAATTTATTGAAAATCAATTTTAGTCTTATATTTAAAAGATTTTTCATAGGTATTTAATCTATCAATACCATGACTTCTTTATATTCACATCATCCTTTGATATTTGACTCTCCTTAATTTCCTTTTTGTCTTCTTTAAACCCAAGACCTGTCTTGTCATGTGGAGACATTTGACTATCCAAAATATAACCAAAGACTTCAATGATATTTTCAAATTTTTGATGTGTCTTCAACTTTATTATTTCATAATCCAATTATACCATTAATGAATCTATTTCTATTCTAAACTTGATGCATTCTTCCTCTTTGGTCTTAAGAATTGCAGTGCCAATCTCAATTCATGTTTCCAACTATTTGATGATATCTTCATGTTCATTGGTGTTTGTACTTAGTCTCTCTTCAAAGATATTGATTTTTTACACACAAATATTAACCAGTGATCTTAATTTCTAATTATTCCTTATTTTAACTTCAACTCCTCTAAATCACTCACCAATTTTGCCTCAAAGTTCACTTCAACCTCTTATTCATATGATTCTTTGTCTTCCATAATAGTTTTACCTTTTCAAAAACCTTCATTGTCTATTTCTATAACCATTAATAAGGTTTCATTGATATCATGATCATTACTATCATCATCACTATCAGATGTACTTATATCAATTATATAAGAGGAACTACTATCTTCTTTGGTATAGAAAATTCTCTTGTTCTTGAATGGATCTTTCTTGCCTTCATACTTCCTAAAACAATTATCTATATTATTAAGCTTATATAAATTCTTATCATAACCATGATTTTAATAATGATATCCTTCATGGTCAGTATTATCCTTTTTAATAAATTTGGATGCAAAGTGACAAATCTCACCACAATTAAAGCACTTGAATGGAAACTTGACCTTATAATTACTTGGTCCTTTCCTTAGTTTTCTGACAAATATGGCTTCTATCATGTCATCATCAATGTCTACATCAACATAATCCTTGACCTTTTTACTTTATCATGTTTTCTCAACTTTTAATGCAAATTCATTCTTATAATGTCTTCCGTCACTTGTTCTTGTTTCATAGGAAATCAAGATGCCATGAAACTCATCCATGTATAGTATGTTTAGACCATTGATCTCCTCCACAACAGACATTTTTAAATAAAACCTAGATTTTAGGGATATTAATACCTTTTATACTAATATTGATTCTTCCAAATTTTATCCTATACCTTTGAGGACATTTACCAATTATATGCTTAGTAGATAATATTCAATGTTTTCATCCTCCTTCATTCTTAGACTTTCAAACTGCTTCTAGTGGGTATGCAACTTTGCCAAATTGACTTTGGTGTATCTTATATATATGGTTTAAAAAAATTAAAAAATCCCTTTAGATATATCACAATGCATGACCTTTATAAATTCAACCTCTAAAATGCCACATAATATGGCATTCATTGCCTTTGAGTTTTTCACACTTGCCTTCTTGTATGCTGCATTAGTTGGTGGTATAGAAGGTGAAGTCAATACATCAATAATATATTGACATATGTCATAGGCAAAAGATAATGGATATTTATTCATTTTAATTTTCCAAAATTTATAGTTAGTCCCACTAAAGATAGGAGCCTTATTGGTTGAGAAATCTCCTTTTACTTGATAACTACTCATGTTTTTGCTTCTAGGATCTCATTTAAGCTCTTAGGCTTGTTTCAAAGGAGGATATGATACCAATTATTATAATCATAATTACTGAGGGTGGGGGTTGTGAATTAATGTTTAAAAACTTTATTTAAATTATACCCAATTATTCATGAGCTATGAAAGTAACATAATGATTTAGCAAAGCATAAATAACCATTCTGACAAGATAACAGACATATGAGTGGAAAAACCTCAATGATATGAAACCCACTATGATATATAAAAATATACTATATTAATATTAAAAAATACCAAATTATGTTGATAACCAACTCAACTTGGAGCACCAACCCCAATACAGTTAAGCACCCACTTGACTAGGCATTAGAAAGCACCTACTCACAAGGAAGCACAAATTCCCTAAGTGACTCAACACCGACTCAAAAAACTCATGAATTTTGATCACTACACATCTAATATTTTATTATTTTCTCATTTAAATACTTTATTCCACACAATTATGCATGATTTTATTCATTTGTTTTGCATACTCACAAATAGGCATATACTACCTTGTATATATACTAGACACATGGTCAAACACCACTTGGTCAAAAACACACCTTAAACCTCCTAGTTAATCTATATAATAGGTCTTATATCATATTATTAAAAGTATTAAAACATAATTTAAACCCCTTGTGGTGCACAACAACTCAATTGGCCCTTACTCCTCGTTTAGGTCTCATGGAGACTTAATTGTATTAGGTATGTCCTCTTAATGCCAAAAATTTATATTCTTAGGACTAGATGGATTTATTATTTAAAAAAAAAGATTAAATGCTTATATAATTAAATCATATAATATCCTCCAATTTTTATTATACTTTCATCCTTCATTCATACCTTGAAATTTCTTTTAAGAGAAACTGCCCTATTAGGCATGTGTACCTCGAAAGTCTATCTTACACAAAATAAGATTAAATAGCCTTAAGATACTCATATATGAAAAATTAAATATTTAAAATGATTCACCATGACCTTATGTTTATCTAAAAATTATTTAAACACCTTGACTTAGGATATAAAGGCTCAAGGACATCTTTGTAACTCACTCAAAATTGCCAATTCACCTCAAAACCCAATCATGATGAATTAGACCTCCAACACCTATGTAGACACTTATCATGAATCCAAATTGATACACATGGTTATATTATATATTAATACCATCCTCAAATATAAATTTTATATTTTCTAATTCCAAATATTGGTCTTGTAAACTAATTTCTTGACCTTATGTTTCATAGTCCTATCTAAAATAAACATACCATTGTGTGAGAAACTTTTTCACCACATAAAATGATCTTAAAAGATTATAAAATAATGATCATAACTTAAAATTCATAAATAACTTCTTCATGAACTTTTTTTCATCAATATATCATGAACAAACCTTCAAATCTATCTTTTCATCTCTACTTGGGTTTTACACTATTCACACCTTTAGGTCTCTCTCTGCAATTGGCTTTCTTAGCTGACCAAATTATAAAACTTTAAGGATATTAAATATTTATAAATCATAATGGAAATTCAAAATGAGTCTCTATAATCTTCTACCATCTATTTTATCTTCTTGACCAATATAACTTTTGAGAGCTACAATAAGTTCTTAACAAATAATCCTGTATTTATGCATTTTCTCTCTCATTTAACTAACCACCACCACCTGTAGGTACCTGGAAGAGTTTAAAACATGATATAATATCTATTATATTAATTTTAATCCATATTTATCTATTTTTAACAAAATCTTTCATATTGATTCCTTATTAGGGGTTTAGGGAGGTTTAACACAAGTTTTAGTGTTAACGATTGTTCATAAAAGATTGCCACTTGAATACAAAATTAATGCCTAGATATCTTATCTAAGATGCTTCACCATATATATTTAATATATTAGACTCTCATTCATATGTTACATGTGAAAATTTATGTTTGAAAGTACCTTTTGGGTTTGAGACCTCATTCCATGATCTCGAGAAGGCCTAAAATAGTGATTTATGCACTTTAATTTCAAATGTTAACCTATAAATTTTTTATTATTCCTAACAAATTTATCTCACCTATTTAAATTTTCACATGTGCATAATTGTTTTTAAATATGATCTTCATACCTCATTAGGCCAGGTAGGGTCTAAGAGTGATCTAGGTGTAGACATAGACCGAGGGTCCTACCATTATAGGCTCACCCTAAAACTCTCATGAATACATCTATACCTTAATAACATGATCAAATAGTTCCATACAACCTTCACATGCCCATATTTATTATTTTATAATGCACATACCTCATCATGTCATGACTAGGCTTCCTCTACATTTTTACATCAATAACATGTACCTTCCATGTAGACATAAGAAATTAGACAACACTCTAAGATATTAGTTTCCTTAGAATTATCTTTTTGTATTTCCCTCATGATAAAATTAAAACATTATTCCATGTATATTTTCATTGTATTATCACATCACATACTTCTAACTCTCCTTAATCACCTTTGACATCGACCTTCACGAGATGCATCTTTGACAACAATGACAACACTCAATAATTTGTTGGGATGCAAATAGCGGGGACATAGAAAATATATTAGGGTACTTATGTCCAATGAGGCATTATTATCTAATGAATAAAATTTATGTTTTAAATGTCAAATATAAATTAAGTACTAGTTTGGACTATTTTTATTAGAAATAAGTGCATTATGGGATTAATAGTTAGCATAGAAGAGTGAGTCTCATATGGAAAAGGTAGTTAAAAGTGGTCAAAAGGCGCTAGAAAATTTCATTAACTAACTGTGTCAAAAGAGTGGTCACAAGTGCACTATTTTAGATTAAATATTTATTCATATTTCTATAATTTTCCCCCATTTATTCTAGTAATGTAGTAATGTGAAAATACTAGACTAAAACAAAAATACATACCTAAACTTACATAAGAAGTGTAGTAGTGAATTTATTCCATAATTTTTAATTGTGATTCATGTGAACATGAAATTAAACATTTATAAAATTAGTCCTTACTTAGTATTAATATCAAAAAGTAAAGACCAAAATTTGATGATAACAAGGAAAAATTACACCTAATTGGGTATCCTGGTGAAAATAGTGGTGAAAATATGGTGACTTTAGAGGGTATCACCCCTAGATATTACATCCATATTGAATATCTTGAATTTCACGTGGCATTACCCAATCCTAATTGATAGGATAGTGTGCTTAACAAAAAAAGGTGTGCTTGAGTCCATCATTTCATACCCAAAGTATTGAAGTAGTTTAAAATCCCTATGTGAATTTCAATTGAATATTCTAGCATAAAAATGGGTGAACCAACCACTTGTAGATGGAATAAGGCTCTCTTTTATGAAAAATTGGTGATAAATATTAGTATAGTATGATTATAGTGTATACATAGTGGATAATGACATGGATTGCCATTTCATCTAGGAAACTAGTGTAAAATGCAAAAAGAAAGAATCCATGTATTTGCATCATTCCTCCAAACTGATATATGGTGTATATATATTTTGAGACTAAGTAATAAAAATTGATATTGTGAGAAAAAAACACATGTGCTAACTTGGAACAATATTGCATACACGAATCCCTAAAATTGAGAAAATATGAGACATAATTGAGTAATTTTGAAAATTAAAAATTATAAATGTATTACATACTACTCTAGGCAAATTAAGATTCTAAGAAATTATGGAAATGCTTATTTTTCAGGAATCTAGATGAAAACACACTATTTCATAGTGCTCTGGTCTCCATTTCAAGTGTTACTATCTAATACTAATTTCTATGTATTTTCTAAGTTTGTAACTATAACCATTGTGAAATATTTACAAAATCATGTTTGTGTGTTGAATTATAGTGCTTAGTATGTAATACAAACCACCATTTATTCCCCCTCTTTTAAGAATATTTTTTGACCTCATGTAATAACTTAACTCAAAATAAAAATCTATGTGATAGATTGTTATGACAAAAATATATATGTCTATATATTATTGATAACATGGACTAACAAGGAAACATCATATAAATAAAGTGAGCATAATATTAATTTGAGATGTATATATGAATAATTCAAAGTTATAATGTCTAGATAGATGTTATTAATTAGGCACACAAATAAGTGAGTAAAAGTGAGTATATGAGAGTTAAATATAACTATTTTGGGAGGGATGCATGATATCCACCATGGCATCAAAAGGCAGGATGGATGGATGATGCCCATCATGTCATAAAAAACTAATAAATGTTAGAAAATAAGTATCATGGCCATGACACAAAAAAATAGTACACACAAAACACACAATATAATTCCAAGGGGATACATACAACGTACATGTTCAAATGTCACTCACACATTAATAATCATTTAATAAAGGCTTAAAATCACACACAATGACATATTCAAATATCCACAAGACAAATAGAGAATACACACAATACAAGAATTAAGAAAGCAAACATGAAAATCAATCATGATAATATGTAATAAAATAACATCAAAAATTTTGTAACATAACTAGATCTAGTAACTAAGATAACCAAGAAGATGTCACAGTGTTAGTGAGTGATATATATATATATATATATATATATATATATATATATGCTATATAAATAATTGAGTTGTGAGCAACCAATGATAATCGAGGAGGGTTAAACCATGTGTTTACGATCCCCTAGTGACATATCTGGTGTTTGTACATTATTTATTAATCATGTGTGTGGTTTAGAATTGAGTAAATGATAGTCTAAGCTCACTATGACAACAATGGTGGATCTAGGCACTAATGCATGGTACTCTTATCTAATATTATATCATTTTCTAAATTTAGTTTTTGAATGTGTGATAGTGAAATAACCTAAAACTAGGTATGGGAGAAATATCATGTATGTTATGCAGTCATTCATGTAAACTTGTGAAACATATATGATATAAACTAACTAAGAACAAGTATTGCATAATTGCGCACAAATGAATGAATGTAGGAAAAATTAAACATACACATTCATATGTACTGATTTTAGTATTTTATGGAATATTTTAACATTTTAAAAATTTCTAGAATATATATGAACTAAAAAATATAATATAAAAATAAGGATACTAACATATGAGTTTTACAAGGGACTCACAACTAATAGGCTTTGTATCAACTATAGGAAGAGTAAGCTTTCAAAATTGGGAAGGGATAAACCATTCAGGCTAAAATAAACTAGATGGATAATATAAATACTGATGTCCATTTATATAATTATTACCACTATCATACTGAGGATAAATAACATGTGTTTGTGGTTGACTATGATATAATCTAGGACTTTTGGGAACCGATTCTTGAGTGTGTGAATCCTATGTTAGTGCCTTATGTTGGGTACTATGAGTGCCCTATAATATTAATATAATATATGTGATTATATTAAGTCTCTATAGAATATGTAACATATTTATGATAAAGGGGCCTCTCACGGATAAGCCTCCAAGTAAGTGTAGTCACCAAGCTGTGAACTCTCTAAGTAGGTTGCACATTTGTAGGTGGTTCAATTGGAATCTATTGTATAGAAATGAATATGTATTTGATAACCTCATTAGCATACACACACACACACACACACACACACACACACACACACACACACACACACACACACACACACACACACACACACACACACACACACACACACACTTCAAATATCTATGAAGTGTAGAAGGAACTATGTGAATATGTTAAATCCAAGGATGCCCCAATAACATATTAAAGACCCCTACACTAGGTACTACTTTGAATATGGTTACCACACATGTGGGACCAACTTATAATGGTAACGTAATATCACTAATGGAAATTTGAATGTGACCATTGAATATTTTTATGATCATGGTGGTATGAAGTAAATCATGATTTGTGTATCCAATGTCATAAATAAGTGTGATTTTACACATGCTCACACTGAAACCATTGTTGAACATAACATTTTGAATACGTTGGAGATCAATATGAGCTCAAAAAAAAATGTAAATTTGAGTCATCATCTACTATGTCATGATCTACAAATTTGTAAAGTGACCTAGATGGCATTGAAGAATGGTAGGTACCAATAATAGCATTAAAGGGATGTTCTACCTTTGAATGAGAATTATAAGATGCTAATAGAGGATGTGCCTTCTATTCATAATACACCCCTGATGTATATGCTATCTTAAATTTCAATTCTTACACTCAATAATGCCATTTGTATGTCGTATGTATGGAATTTTATGCTATAACTGGATCCCATGAGTAGAAACAACCACTGCACGATATTTTAAATCTCTAAAAATAGTATTTTATGGTAAAAATTCCATTTTTTGACCTCCATGATAATTAAAAATATGATAAATGGAGAAATAATACATCATATACTTCTCCATCTTTAAAGTCAACATTTATAGTTCTTAAGACTAATAAAGGAGTAGAATCACACACTAAAATTTTGGACATATTACTCTCAATAATAGAGGTTATTGCGTTCCTTGACTTCACCATATGATGGGAAGCTCCTAAGTCAAAGATCCAAGTCTGCTTTGAGTAATGAGTCATAGTGAAGGCATACACATTTATATAAAGATCTTGGCATTTTCATTTTTCATTTTTATATTAATTAGAAGATGATCTATTAATTATAATTTTGTGTTTTTTCATCATTTATTAAATAAAGGACATCTTCCAACATTTAGGTTCAAGGTGAGAATATTTATCATAGAAGGTAAAATTATTTTTAAGGTTATTCTTGTGGAAAGATTTTGATGATGAATAATATTGTCTTGGTTTAGCATCTTTTAGCCTTTTGAAATTGGTGGTGGCTTTTTCTTATTTATCCCCATTAGGTTATTGGCCACCAATTCTTGTTTCTTGGAGTGTTTAGATGAGATTATTATAGTGAGGTTAAGTTGTTCACTCTTTTTTAATACGTAGAAAAAACTCTTCAAAAGTTGTCATTTCAATTATTTCTCTAAGACTATCCAATGTGAAAAAATAGTGGTTTCAAAGACCTAAAATGAGCCTTTTAGGTGTGAAATAATGGTCACTGTCAAAATATTTTCATGGTTTGTTTGTCTTAAACCCACTAATCAATATTTTAGAAGCTTGAATTGGGACAAACAATATTAATTGTTTGTAAAATCACTAGGATGTAATGATGAAATTTTAAACTCCATCCAAATAATGTTAATATAATTATTTTCACCAAAGATTTTATTAAAATTGTCCCATGATTCATAAGGAGTTGTTTCATTTTGAACATGAAATTTGAGTCCATAAAAATAACTGATACTTAAGAGCCGTACAACTTCTTTAGACCAATTCATCCATATGATCTTTTATGCTTACTTTTCTAGGTCAAGTTATGTGCTTATTATAACCTTGTAAATTATTTTATTTTGAAACAAATCAATCATGGAAAGCTTCCATGTACTATAGTTTCTTGAAGGTAATGGCACTAACTTTTTCAATTCAAACTTGATTACAAATGTATTTGACAAATGTTAAACAATAGAGAGAAATAAAGATAAGTTCACAAAAAAATAATGTACACAAATCAACGTATACTTTGGTTGACCAAAAGGTGCTAAACAAAACCCTTTCTTTTTATTATTCATAGAAAAAATTGTGTTGGAACATCCCTTTAATATATTAATTAATTAATTATGAAGAATAGTCTCATAAAATCACATAAATAAAATGAAGAAATATGATATATTTTTTATCTTAAATTGTACATCTAAAAGAAAAACACTCTAAATAAATGGGAGTTTCTGATGCTTTCTAGTCCAAAATTTATTGCAATATCAAGTTTGTGATCTTTGATTATGAAAAAGACTTATAAGAACCTGAGGGAAATCATAATTTCATGTGGAATATAAAAAATTTAATATTCTTTATGGAATGAGTATGAACCAACTACACAACACAAAAATAATCACCTCCAAACACAAAGTAACACCCAAGATATGAGTGAAACAATATAGGAGTGTCAGAAAAAACCCTTTGATGGAGAAGGGCATTTAAATGGAAAATGAAAATTTATATTTTACTTTTGAAATAAAATAATGATTTGGCATCAAAAAGTGGTTAGAATAGTTATGTGGAGGAGTTTGATTTCCTATCAAACTAGGCCCCACCCATTGATCTTCATCTAGAATAGGATGTAATAATAGATATTAGAGAACCTTTTTGACACCCTAAAAAAACAAATTTATCAAGAAGGGACACAATCTAATAACGTTTGACTATTAAAAATATTTAATAATACTTGACCATCCACTACACCCATTGAACACATGTAATTGATTTGAAACAAAATTTTATTAACCAAGGTTCATTAAAATTTATGAAAATCCAATGGTGTGTTGGTAGTGGTATGATGGGATCATGGAGCATGTTGGTGAGTGGTTGGTAGCTAGTAGTGAAAATTAAATTTATTAATAATACACCTTTCTAATGTACATTTCCATCTCTTCAATTTAAATCATATGATGCCAATGTCGAGGATCATGAGGAGTAGTGACTGGATTTGTTTGTAAATTATAGTGAATCTCTATAGGTGGGTGGAGGATATGTAGAGCCCATGGGATTGAAGGGGAGTTAGTAGTAGACAGAGTCCACATATCATCTTTTTAATTAAAAAAAACTTATATTAAAAGACTGCACCATACACACACACACACACACACACACACACACACACACACACACACACACACACACACACACACACACACACACACACACACACACACATATATGATTTTTCCATAAATTAT
>JARHVA010001990.1:2800000-2842500 GCA_037957365.1 Torreya grandis | reverse complement strand
TTGTATACCTAATATGATAAGTTTACCCATGGGACACTTATGACACTAATACATTATATGCAAAAAATCCCTTCAAACACTTTTATTTAAATTATGTCATGCATGGTGTTATTCATTCTTACACACCTTGACATAGTTGTGGTTATTAACATAATCCATCCTAATAATTAATTTCATAAGTACTTTATATTAATACATTTTGTTACCAAAGAATTAAAATGATTTCATGAATGGATGCATTTACTCCAATTTAAAAAGTCTTAATGGATTATTATATTGACATCCTTGTTTATGATGTGCACTTACATAATTCTTTGTCATTACCTTTCTATACTATTTTTGGCATTGGGAGGTAGTCATGTCACTCTTGAGTTCTGTACATGTTGGTTACACTCATTGATTATCTTCTTACAAGTAGCTTATTGAATACATGATCATATATATATATATATATATATATATATATATATATATATATATATATATATATATAATGATTTTCATTAGTTGGCCATATTACAATTTTCATTCTCTCTCATTATTGCAACATGATTAAGATATGTTCATAACTATTCACTTATAGGATATAATGATTACTGGATAGGAGGATAGAAAAATGTGTTATAATTAGCTTACAAGGTTATTATATTAATACCTCTATAAATTTTATTATGATTAATGATGAGCATGTTTTATATTAATATGTTATCTAGTCTAGTATAGACTAAGCATATGATATGTTGATTTGGATCTATATGATCCAAGAAGGATTATTTTATTTTTTACACTATCATATTTACATGTATTATTCATTAGTAGTCTAACAAAATGTATAGATGTTGGGATTAGACATACTAATTTGATGTGTGGGAGTAACCATTGGCCCAAGTACCACATTCTAAATTCTCAAAAAAGACATATGCATACTATTGAGAGTTCTTGTCTAAAAAATTTATCCAAGCATATGGGTATCCAACTTAGGGATCAACATAAGTCTCTAGTTGTAAATGGTCACCCTACAATGATTTTTATTTCTTATTTCTATAAATTATTTCCCATAGCATATCAATATACTTCTAAGGATATTGGCATATGTATTATATATTATAGGGGAACCTTGTAATTATTTTTAATTCTTCTTGTGTAATTTTCTACTAAGTATATGGGTATCGTGTTTGGAGAATGGGTATCTTGCTTCCAAAATAACAACTAGAGATCTTAATTCTTCCTGTGTAATATTGCTTACTTATTTGTAATTTTTTGAAAATAATCATTTATAAATACATGATTATATAATTTAAATTGTGTAATAAGAAAATATCAATTCAATAATTTACATGTCTATGTATTTTGTATGTAGGTGCATAGTGAGTTTGATCATAGATTGAATATGTGTTGATGTGCATATGGGCATACTTATAAATGTGGACATGATTCTTGAATATATGTGATGTATTTTAGGTAAAATTCATAATATTACCTTGTGATATGATTTTTATATCATACTTATAACAAAACACCTTATTAAATGTGTTAAGATTTATTTTACCTTAGGATGGTGTGCATGAGGAATTGACCCTAGTTTATTCTTATTTTGTTAAACAATGGAAAAATTGTTGAACAACTTTTTTTACTAGATTTTACTAAAAATATTGTGTTAATTTCAAATTTATGTGTTGTGTTTGGGTGTTATCACACTATCTTATGAGGATTTGTTTTGATATATGGTTCCCTCAGTGCATGGCATCATTAAGTATATGTTATAAAACAAGAATATATTTTCAAGATTATAAAAATATTACTTATGAATATGAGATAATTTTCTTTAAAAAATTAGCTTTGATCCTCAAACTAATAAATAATGTTCATTATTAACAAAAAATATGTGTTCCATTACCGAATTCCTTGATTTGATTAAGAATATATAATTCTGACTAATGTTAAATTCAGTGGAAATAGTAGGCGAAGGGGAAAGAGTTATCAATTTTTTATTTATTTATCATTTATAAGGTAATTTTTTTCTAAACTTGGAGAGTTAGTCTCCATTATGAAAATTTAATTGACAATATACATTAAAATATCATTACTCGTAATGGGCATAAAGAAAAATTGACTAAATTTTGAGCTCAGGAATAATGTTATTCTTTATTATTGCATCAAGGATAATGATTATATAACAAGAGGAGAATATAAATACCCTCCTATTTTTAGTGGCATTATTTATAAATATTACCTTAATCTTATTTTTTTATTCATTTTGCACGTGAAATACAAATAGGAGGGATATTTAACCCTAGCAGCGGTTATATATTATGGTATTCCTAATGTCATATTTTAATATAAATTTATTGAATGGATTTCATTCTATATTGAGTTATTTTATGGCATACTTGATACTAGACAATTTTTCTAGACTATCAACTGCAAATAGGTGTGCAAGCATCATAAATAGGTGTGCAAGCATCATGGATAGGTTTTAGCATGTCATTAGAATATTTTAAATTTACATCATAAGATAAAAGACATTATTGATATAAATACCATTAACATTTGCATTGATGGGCATAACTTTACATTGAACACATTTTGTGCACCTCCCAAACAACAATTGAAAATATTTAACAATCCATTAGAAAATTACAATGCTCCAAAAAGATAATGTTCATATCATGACATCTATACATTGTTAGATTATTGTGCGTGAGCATGAGATTTATATAATTATTTTAATTTTCTCTCTTCACAACAAGACCCTATTATATTTCATGATCATGAGTTACTTAACAAAGAATACAACACTAGTCCTTTACACATTTAAGGTTTTATTGCTAACAAATCTTCTACTACAAATGGATGTATGATTAATACAGGATCTAGATATAAAATTATATCAATGTCATTTCAATTTAGTCTGGAAAAATTCAACATGATTTATTCATTATGACTATAGCTCTTTACATTTATGATGGTAACACATGGACACCATTTGGTGGTATTACATATCCAATTAATTGGTTCCTATCACATTTCTAGTCTAGTTTTATGTATAAAATATAATGGTTAATATAATTTATTATTAATATTTACATGGATTTAAAAAAAATTAAGTGATACCTTATTCATTACATAATTTTATCAAGTTTTTGCATGTTAATGTGGCACATACTATTCATGTCTAAAATTTTTAGAAACACACTCATATTAGATGATCAAATGGGAATTTATCTAGAGGGTTTCTAATGGAGCATATTATTCAACCTTATGTCATCCATGCTACTATCAAACCACCATTGGTTATGATTCCTAATGTATTTGAGTTTTCTATATCACCATCAATTTAGATAATTTCAGCTCTTGTTCCATATTCTAGATATATGATACGTATTCATCTGCATAGTGAGATAAATTCATATGCTATTAATACATATTTTATTGATTAACCTATTTATATAAAAAATACTTATATGTGTGTTTACCCTAACTTCCATGTGGATCCTTGAGCCTATTATAACTATTTTTCTCCTTAGGATGATGATATTAGTCAATACACATCTCATGACTATTTTTTTGATACTTCGAGTGAAACTTATGAGATTTGATCATTACTTAGCAATAATATCCTATCTTTTATTCCTTATTAATATATATTTTATTGAATTTACATAATTTAATTTTTAACTATATATATATATATATATAGTGTTTTTTAATCCCTAGATAATTTATATGTTGATTATATCTTCTTGATTGATCTTGCCATTTACCTTCCCTTGTGTAAATATTATTGTCCCCTTGGTTAATGTTACTGGTTACTTTTTTTTGGACCTTTCCTTTCCTTTTTTTATACCATTCCAAAATACATGCACATATTTCCTAATTATGACAACATTTCTATATTTAGGACTTCAACCCTAGTTTTGCATGGAGTTATGAGGGAAGTTTTAGGTTAGTCATAATTCTCCTCTTCTTATTTATTCTAGTTTTTATGCCTCCTTAGACCTATTTATTATTCTATTGATACCTTTATTTATTATTATTGAATTCACCCATGTTCTTCTCCTTTGACATGTTCACTTTCTTCAAATATATTGAAAAATGTAAAACATTACACGACATTAAAAATACTAGAATATAGTGACTCGATTGATACGTATTATGTTTCTATCCCTATGGTGTAGGTTTACATATGCATGATTTCCACACATTATTCTCTTGGTATTTATTTGAGAGGGTTATATAAAGGATATATAAGTTACATAAGATTATGGACTTGATGATGTTGTGTGGAAATTGGTCCTATCATCCCTATAGATTGGGGACATCTTCTTATAGTGTTTTACACATGGTTATATATTTACATGATTTAGATTTATCATATTGATCGACTTCCATTAAATATATCTTGAAAATATATACCTATTTTGTGTTATATGGATATCATTGCTACATTGGTTACATTACATTTCTATATAACATTGCTACTACTATATATTGTAGTGATTTTGTGCATTTGATGGTTTATTGTATGTGTTTGTGCATATTTTTATGTCATTATTCATAGAGAATAATTTTTTATTTTCAAATTTCATACTATCTTATGATTAATGTCCTTCATATTACATGACTAACTTATCTGCCATATGAGTAAGATTATTTTGATCTACTATGTTATTTAACATTAACTTTATCATGTTTATTATTATACTATGTGTCATGACTATTGACTAAATTTTTCCCTAGGTAAACTTAAGTCAACCCCCATATGTATTTAAACTTTTCACAAGGTCCTTTAGGTTTTACCTTGATCACATGGTCATTAATAAGGTCAAATTATATCTTGAGGGTCATAAAATATGTTTTAAGTCTTTGTCATATTTGTTCCTATTTCATAATAGCCTTTTATGCCACATTTTTGTCATTTTAAGGGAATTTTATGGTTTTGAAAAAATGTAAAAATGTGTCAATATGTAATATAACATAATTATTATCAATTAATTTTAGAGGAGGTTTTAAAACTGAAATGTTGTATGTTCAACATATGAAATAAAAAGATCATCTTTAAAAGGTTAGTTTCATATAGTTGTACCGACTAAGGTGACTCATATAGAATGTGTGAAGGCTTCAAGGAATTTTTTTGAGATCCACACAAATAATTTTTAGGATTAGTTCAATTCATTAGACACAAAATTGTCAAAAACTAATTTTTCTCTCCTATCACTCTCTTAGACAGGTCAAAAGGGGTTATTAGTTTTCATTTGGTATGAACATGAGAAGAGGAGTTGGAGTGATTTCACTTGGTGTATTTTATTAGTCCATCTCACCTTCCATTTAACGGTCATGGTTTCAATATTAATGCCCTATATTTTATAAACAGTTATAAAAAGAATAGCTCCTCTAAACTACCCATGCATTCCCAATGGCCTAGTTTTCCCCAATTGGTTGCATTTTGGAAATTAGTCTATGTGAACCAGCTAGTGTATGTAAAAATGAAGAGAATGTTCATCCTTTTCATGTTGAATTTAATTTTTTTGGAATGTGTGATGATGGAGGATAAACAAAACCATATCCTTGTGCTAAAAGTGAATATCAAAGAAGTCTGTAGAATAATGTTTGCTAGTTATATTGTTTTTATTATTCTATGAGTGGTTTAGGTCAAGGTAGTACATTTATTTTAAAACCCATTAGAACATGGAAGTTATTTTATCCATGGAGGGTTTTCATTGAAGAGACCTCAAGGGTGATAGTACAATATATGGCTAAGTATCAAATACTATAGCCACCTTTATTTTCTTAGAATTGAAGAAAGTTATAAATGAGAAGGTTTACCTTAAATTTTTCAAGAATAATTCTACTCATACACACTATCATCTATTGGTGAATGTTTATGAGGTCTGGGTAAGCCTAATGGTTTTTTTATTATACCCTAAGTCTAGAGGTAATGTCTTAACATAAGAGGAAGTTACTAGGTCAAGAGATATGGATGCTTGAGTGATGTTTCAACTCAATAAAATTTACAATGAGAACAATTAGAGAACTAAAATATCAAGAAGTAAAAATTAACTTGGAACAACTTGTAGACCTTTCATGTATTGATGATAATCAAATGATGCATGTTCTTAATTTATAAATAGATACAAATAGGTGTGAGATGGCACTAGAAATATCATGGGGAACCAAGGGTGTGAAGTAAAATGTTCAAGCATATATCACCACCTAAAATAGTCTCATGATTCCCCTATTTTACACCTATAGTTTGAATCATATGCAAACTAGCCTAAGCTAATAGAAAATGTAGGTTTGGAAGTTTGACAATGGTGTAAGATGAAATGGACATGTTGAATCTAATATCAGAGTGATGAATCCATCTGATTATCAAGGAAAAATTAAAAATAAATAAGGTTGATAAAACTATTTCAAAACCTCATACTTAGTCTAGGCTTCTAAACCCTACACATAGTCATACCCATATAAGCTAGTCTTAAGAATTTAAGGTGTCAAGGGCCTTATAAACATGGTATAACTTTTAAAAATTACACATAGGGTCATAATTATTGTTAATATCTCTCCATAGTATCATTTAGGTCAGACTAATAGGGTAAGTGTCCTCTATTTTATTTCAGACCAAAGGCACTCCACATCCAACACAACCTACAAACCTAGTGCATTAACGGTTAAAAGATTAAATGGAGAAACAAAAAATATTATTGGATTATTTTTATAGTTTAATTTATGGTTAATAAATGTTTGTAATCACCTAGAACCTCTAATAACACTTAGAGGTAGTCACATGCTCAGAAACATAGTATATGCCTATTTGGCCTAGAACTAGGCATGAACCATTAGGTGTCTAACTTCCCTCATAGTATCATTTGATTATTAAAAATAATGTCAGAAACTTAAATGGAGAGTATATATTCAATGAGACTTTGTGGTTTGTAGAGAACAACTCAGAATTGGTTACTTTTACCTAAATTTGTCCCAAGGGTGTCTAAAATGCATAGTAAGAAGTCAAGAAGTAATTTAATTCACTCATATATGTACGGAAAATGTTTGTGGTGTATAAATAACTTACGTATATTTTAAGGGGTTTCTGTAATTTAAATTTGTGTAATTTTTTTTAAGTTTAAGGGCTTAACCTTTATGAATCATTTTTAAGAACCTGTATGACCTAAAACACTCCTAAAACCCTCATGAGAACTTGATGAAGAAAATAAGATTATGAATTCATACATAAAGGGTAAATTGACCTATAAATTTATTTTGATCATCTTTACAGTCTGTTAGGCTCCTCACCATTCAATTTTTTCATACTATCACTTATGTGGATGAGTCAAATTATCTATTTTATGAAATATTTAGGTGAAATTAAAGGGGAAAAAGGGAATGGATAGGTGAAAATAATTATGGAAGCTATGTGGATATGTCTTCTAACCTCTCAAACCCCATTCTCATATAATTCATGCATGGAAACCCATCTACTAAACTAGTTGTTGTAGACAGTCTTGGATAGAATAGTGAGAATCAAGGTGGCTGCCTAAGATGGAGATGAGGAATGTGATATTGAATCTTATTGAGGTATACATAATGGAATAGAAGACAAATAAGTTATGATGACGTGTATCACATATCTATAATGAATTTTATTAAACATATAAAGGTCACCCTATTGACAAGTGTGAGAATTAATGCCTAGAAGGCTAATGAGTGACTGAAAGAAGGTGAATGACAATTGGAAAAGAGAATGTCATAAGTTGATGAGTGTTTAGTGACTTCAAAAATCTTTTTTCCATGTTATCAAGGCATGGTACATGTGTCAAAATCTTCCTAGGTATTTCTAAGTAGTTAAGTGAACTCCTCATCAAGAAGGTAGTTTTAAGGATAATGAAGTGTCCCTACACTAACTTAAGGATAATGTTGTACTTTAGATTGACACATGTTCAAGAAAAATTCATGAATTGGTTTCTAACTCCTCTTGCATGTTAACTAGTCTTTAAGATTTGACACTTGTCATGGTGACTCTTCAACATCACCCTTTCTCTCCTTTCCTATGTTTTATATATTGAAGCCATTTTAGAATTGTAAGGGATCCATAATTGGTATGGTGAAGCCTTGATAGTTTTGACATATTGTTTTAACTTTGAATATAGTTTGATCAAGTTGCTTTAGTCTTTGTAATTCTCACCTAAGTATGTCAAGTAGTCTATTTAGAGGACAAGTGATGATTGTTTCTCCTTTCTTCTATTCATATCTTTTATACATTTTGTGGGTAATAAATTTATTATAATAGTTCTCAATAAGTGTATATGTTTATTATGTGTATTTTAAAGAGTGAAGGAGATTAACAGTATCTAAGATCAAACCTCCTAGTTACCCACCTTCGGAGATGCATACTATGTTAGAGGTACAACATTAAGAGTGGGGTGTGAATCAATGGTTTAATCAATTAAACTTCAATTAAAATCCTTCAAAATCTTAACCATTAAACATAATCATTCATGAAACATAAAAACCATTCATTGCAATAAATAAGGAAAACCATGCAAGATCAAAGCATAGAACATGACTTATGTGGTAAACCCTCATGGGGAATGCAATGCACTCTCAAGTCTATAAAAATATGGAATATAATCCTATAAGAGATCACAAATAAGATACTTTATTTAAGCACCCACTTCACAAGGAGAACCAACTATTAGGTATGGACAAGCACCCACTTACCTTTAGATGTTGAGTACCCACACAACATCTCTAATATCAATACCTCTTTAACTCTAATTGCCTTCCAATATAATGGAGAAATAGTTAATAGTAACTCTCTTCAACCCTTAACACTTTATGAAGCCTTCACACACAATCAATGCATCCAAAACAACCTTTTAGATCACTCTACGCCTTTTTTCTCATCCTCAATATTCAACCCTATAATAACACTATTACAACATCAAAAATATGACCACTAGGTCACACACATATTACTCACACTAATATTCTCTTCAATTCATCTACCAAGCACCCTCACACTTCTTTTTTCTTTGTTTATAAACTCTAGAAACCTTCATCTTTGTTTATGCTCATCATAGAGCCTTCATGATCACTAACCTCTTAGTCGGTCATAAGACATACATTAACCCTTAAGTATTATATCAAACTTATGATAATATCAACACCACATCCATAGGTCATCCATATCTTGGATATATCACCTTTAAGTATCAACACCTTTCAACTAGGCCTAAGTAGCCCTTTTAGGTCCATAAAGACCTACTCATATTTTAAACACTTCACTGAGTAAAAATAAGAACACAAAACTACTTCAAAACATATAGATCCTCACCACATGACCCATAAGACACCTTCAAGTGATTACATTCATCACTACACACCTATGTATATGAAAAAACTATCAACCATTTGTCTTATAAATGAAAACACCATGAACAAACAAAAGACAATCTTTCAAGCAATGGTTCATACTAGAAAAAGATTGTCAAACCTCAAAAATCCATATAGATGATCCTCATGGAGTCTAAAAAAAATTTCAAAATATAATTCACCATGAAACATCCAAGCACTATCAATAAAAACTTAAACATCCTTCTTGTGTCACAAAATAAAGTCAAATCCTAAGTCAACTTTAAACCACAATAAATGCAAATGTATCACCAATCAAACCTCCAAATCATTTTTCATATATTACCCTTAAATTTATGTAACATTTTTATTTTTATTTATTAATCAAACTCATCCATTATCAAAATTTATAAACAAAACATTGTAGACTAGTTTTCATTTGTAAATTCAAATATTTGAATTCCAACAATCACTTTTTATTGTAAATTTGACTATGGAAACTAATGAAATCTTCCTAAGAGAGAAAATTTGAACCACCATAAATTTTTATATAGATTATTTCAATAAATTAAATTTGAAACACATGTTCTAGGTAGAAAACTAAATAGACCGATGTGACCACTTTCTTCTTAAACCTTCACACATGCAAATGTTGACATCATCAATCTACTTATGGAAATTTTACCAAGATGACTAGGATAACCTAGACCTTCATAAGAATAATCATATAGATTCCTTTCACTACTAAAATTATGCCAATCACTCTTGACCCATCATATAAACCCTCAAACATATTCAATGCGTCACCAACATCCATCATCCTACCTAACCATACAAACACTGTAAGGTTCATGCATGCTCACTAAGGCACACTTTATCATTGACAACCATGTATACATATCAACTCAAGGGAAATATTGGCCACATTAGGGAGATAATTAAAAAAACCTTAATAATTTCCCCCTTTGTCATTGATTTCAAGACTTGTAAATATTTTTGAAGTCAATAACAAACCTATGCACATACTCTTTCTCCCTCTACAAACACTTTCTCCTCCTTTGACACAATGAAAATGTGGGATCACCTGTTGATCTTAAGGACCTATAGTTTTTTTCAAATCCAATATAATTAAGGTATATCCATTTATAAATGATATAAATCTCCCCCTATCACTGTGCATATCATTCCTTATGATGACTACCTCATGTCTTCTCATTGACAACACTTTTATTTTTACATGAACTTCTCTGTGAAGAAGAAATGATAATTATAAAGTAAATAAGAGTGATAAAACATATAAAACATTGAGATGGAGTCCCCCTAACTCTTTTTAACCTAGACACCCCTTGAGCACCTTCAAACCATCTCCAACTATAATGAAATTTCATACTTACCTTCAAATTTTCTCTCATAAGCCACTCATAGAATGAAGAGTGGACATTAAAGATATTTATAAAACATATATTATTATTAAAACCAATTTAAAAACATATTCATGGACATCCATACCTTTGTATTTTGAACAAAATTACCAAAAATCACTCTTCTTCACACTAGCCTTTCATAGAGGCCTAGTATCCCTACCTAAACATTATAGAGCCTATAAATTATTTTGTATACACCCTCATGACTTAAAATTTCATATATAGAGTAAAATAATATTCCACCTAATTCATGCCAAGAATAATCATCCAAATCTTCCTCTGTACCATAGGTCCTTCATAAACTATCCTACCAATTATCCCTCAATTTACACAAAATCTCAACCATAGGATAATCTATACACTTATAAATGACTATAAATAACTTTATTATCACCCATTTGGCCATGTTAATTTATTAGCTAGCCTAAAAACTCAACTCCTATAGGAAGGTCACTAACCCATATGGTGCAAAAACTAGGACATCAAAAAGAAATGTGGTTAACTTACCATCTTGCAATTAACACCAGTGCCTCAAACTTATCTCACACCTAGAGGTCACCAATACACACTAATGGACCAATTTTTGAGTTCTAAATCCTTTGTTAACCAATATAACCATGAAATTGTCTTTGAACTTCTATCCCTTAAGCAAGGACTATCATACTTGAGAATCATAAAAAACTTCAACTTGACATCAAGAGACCTTCAAAGACTAAAACCACCTAAAGAATACATGTATGAAGTCAACACACCTTTATATGCCATAAAGTGATCCAAAACATAGAATTTTTTATTGGTAGATACTTTAAGAACTTGAAAATAACAAAGTAATAATGATTCCTCTAAAAGAGATGTTTTTTTACTCAAGATTGCAATACAACCATATGTTTATCTCTGGGAAGAGATGTCTAATTTACATTTTGGGTTACATATTCATTTATACATATTTTTAAGGTTGTATGAGGATGTGGAAGCTCACCAATATTGAGGGAGATTAAGTGGTTTGACTTCCATGATTTACAATAATATAAAATTTAAGGAATTACTATTTTTAAAAACTTACTATTTTTAGACTACACTACTAAAATTGAAATTTGGGGAACTTACATTGGGTTTTTAGGGGTCAAAAAACATATATATATAAGCTCATTTCCATCTGACCACTTTCTCCTCATTCTTAGATTTCTAATGGTTCAAACGGGGAGTCAATCGGAGCTATGGTGCAAAAGTTATGTCTCCCAGAAGATTCATCATCAATAGGGGTGGAACTGTCACCTGAATTATCACCTAATTTATTTCTTAGATCACAAAGTCATATTGAATACTCATAATTATTTTTTTGAAACCTAAAAATATCATGACTATGCCTGTAGACCCTATGTATACCCTAGTCACTATGCCAAAACACCATCAACTAATCATGGGAGCCTTATGACATCTCCATAGCACCTTTCTCAAATAGTCACATAAAATCTAAATATCATCCACCCTTGGTTGGCCTCATATACATAAAATAAACTATTTTTTCAAGATGAGCACTCAATAAGCAGTGAACACTAAGCAAAATGGTCAAACTAAATAAATGGTCATGAAAGCTTCATGTGAACAATTAAATACATGAAACCCCATTGATTTCACCTAGAAACATCCTCTTAACCCTCTATATCAACCTTACCTTAAAATTTCATGATTTTACCAATCTAAACCAAGCTTCAAAGATTGACTAAAACTTATGTTTAGTACCAATGTCCCCAAACAAAATTCTTTAAGCTTTTCGTCACATACCTATGGAGCAAGATCATGAAATTTTTTCTCCCACTTAGCTAATGACATTATATTGAATTATAAAAAAGGAGATGACTCCCAATATTTGTCTTAGATATTAAAATTTTGTTTTTATCAATGGTTTAGTCATAATATATGTAATTTTTTCTTTTGTAGGCATATACTCCAACTTAACACGTTGATTGCTCACGTGTTCTCTCAAGAAATGATATCTAATAAGAATGTGCTTAGTTTTTGAGTGCAAAATAAAATTATTTGAGATACTAATTACACTAGTATTATCACAATAGATACAACAAGGTCCATTTCATTTTACCTTATAGTTTTCCAAGGTTTGTTTCATCCATATTACCTTAGTGAAATAGGAATTAACAACTATATACTAAAATTTTGTAGTTGATATGGATTAAAAGGTTTAATTATTGCTTAGACAAGACACAAATCATTCACCCATGAATAAAACACCACCACTGATATTCCTCCTATCATCCCCACATCCTACCCAATCTATGTCAGTGTATGCCCTTAGAGTGAACTCTTTATTATTAGGGGACCATAAAATATATACTATGGTGCTCTTGAGATACCTCAAGATCCTTTTGATTGATTTAAAGTGATACTCTCTAAGATCAGCTTAAAACCTGCCTATAAGGCCTACTAATTTCATGATATTAGGCTTAAAAGTAATAGAGTACAAAATACTTCCAATCATGGATCTATACAAGGTTTGATCTTCCTTTAGTAAGTCATATTATTTGTGTAACTTGCATCATATGATCATTAGAGTACTCATTGGCTTATAATAAAACATATCGAACTTCTTTAGCATATCCCTGATGTATTTTTCAAGTGAGATGAATATATCCCTACATGAATTTGGTTAATATATAATCCTAAAAAGAAATAAAGTTCTCCTAATATTAACATTTCAAACTCAGTCTTCATAGCATCTATAAACTCTCTATTCATGGTGTCATTGTCAGATCCAAAAAATATGTCATTAACATAGAATAGAAAATGTAATTGATGAGCACTCTATGTCTTCATGTACAAATTATTGTCAATTACCCCTCTTTTGAAGCCTTGTATCAATAGATACTTGTCTAACCTATCATACCAAGCTCTAGGAGCTTGTTTAAGACCATATAAAGCCTTCTTTAGTTTATAAACATAGTCTTAATTACTTTTCATAGAAAAACCTTTATGTATCTGAATATATACTTCTTCATCTAAATTTCCATTCAAAAATGCATTTTTCACATCCATTTGGTAAAATTTAAAACCTTTAAAGCTTGCATACGATAAAAAGAGTCAAATTTCTTCCATTCTTACCACAGGAGCAAATGTCTTATCAAAACATATCCCTTCAACTTGATCATATCCTTTACACACCAGTCTAGCCTTATTTATTGTGACCTCTCATTTCTCATTCATATTTTTTATAAATACCCACTTAGTTCGTATCACATTTTTATCTTTTATCCTAGGTACCAAATCCCATGTTTCATTCTTTACTATTTGATCAATTTTCTCATCCATTACACATGTCCAATTTTCATCTTTGATATCTTCCAAGAATTTTTTAGGTTCAACCTTGTATAAAAAAGTTGTGTCTTGTTGATTCTGATTGATCAACATTCTTCTTCTACTCTATAGACTAGCATTCACATCTCTACTTACCTAGGAAACTAGATGATCCTTATAGATTCTCCTAGATGGAGATTTAGTGTCCTATCTTACCTTTTACTCTTCATCATATTCTTGGTTATATATGATTTCATTATTATGGTTCTTTGTAGTGTCATTTATTTGTAGGTTAGGCTTCTTGATTTTACCTACCTCTTCAACTCTTAAATTATAACTTTCAACAACCTTGTGGAGTCTCTTGTTGAAACATCTATAAGCAGAACTTATGGAGGAATAACCCAAGAAGATGCCCTCATTAGACCTTGAATCAAATTTTCCAAGATTTTCATCATCCCTCTAGATAAAACACTTTTTCTCAAACACTCTAAAATGTTCAACATTATTTCCCTTATTTTTTCATATCTCATACATAGTCTTATCACCACTTACTCTAATTTGATATCTATTTAAGATGTCTATTGATGTCTTATTAGCCTCTTCCCTAAAACCATCTGATAGTTTGGAATCTTGAAGCATGGTTCTACTCATCTCTTGGACAATTTTTTTTTCCTATCAACTACCCCATTCTATTGGAGTGTCCTAACAATAGAGTACTATCTTATAATCCCTTGATATTCACAAAAGTATAAAATTAATATGACCAAAATTCACCTCCTATATCTGATCTCACACGCTTGATTTTTGATCCCTTTTCAGTCAACAAGATCTTTGAATGATTTAAACTTTTTGAAAGATTCTAATTTCTTTTTAAGGAAATATATCCATGTCATCCTAGTAAAGTCATCAATTAATAGCATGAATTAGATATTACCTTGAATACATTGAGTTATTGTAGGTCCACATAGATCAATGTGGATAAAATATAGTGGTATTATAGTGTAATTCTCCTTAGATTTGTAGTTTCTTTTGTTTTTATTCCCATGAAGGCATCCCTTGAAAAGACTATGAGGAATCTTAATGATTTTAGGCATATGCCTCACTAATCATTTAAAACTAATCCTCACTAAATTTTTAAAATTCAAATGTTTAAGTTTTCTTACCAAAGCCAACTTTCCTCTTATTGATTCATAAAACACTCTTCCCTTTTTTATTCATTGAACAAAAATGATTTGTTGTCTACGTTGTAAATATTTGTAACTATTTTGCTAGACTTGGATCTTCTCACTTCACATCCTTTATCATGAAGGGTCAAAACATTTCCTTGTTTACACATTTGGCTAACACTTATAATATTGTGTTTCAGACCTTCTACATAGAGCACATTTTTATTTTTACTATGACCATTATCCAAACTTGTAGAACCTTTGCCAACTATGTTATTAGAATTATTGTCACCAAATCTCACTAAACCTAAATTATGTTTTTTGAGAGAGATAAACTTACTCTTATCTCCTATCATATGACTTCAACGTCCACTATCTATGTATCATTTCTTATTTTCATCATTTTGAGTATGCAAGGTAGTTTGAACAAACATTGACTCTTCCTTTGGTACACTACCTCAATTTTGCTTCTTCCTTTCTTCGATATTGGATTTATTTTCTTTGAGCCATTTGATGGTGTCAATTAATTGTATGTCCTTTTTCCAATAGGACATGTTTTATTACTTGGGTATATGTCCCTGTTGTTTTTAGTTGTAACATAGAACCTCATTTATATTTATTGAAGAGAAATTATAGTCCATATATCTGTGACCATATTCATTACAAGTATAATAATGCCCGTTGAAGAGATAACTATAGGTGTTCATGTTAGACATTCCTTTTTATTCATCATCAATAACCCAAGAAGATTCATTTTTAAATTATTTGTTAGATCTAAGACTCTAATTGTATTTAGAAAATGCACATCTATATATGTCATAGCTTTATATTTTAAATAATCCATATTTTGATTCAAGACTGTATCCATCATGTCCTGCAAGTTCTTGATTATTGTTTCTAGTTTTTCTATTTGTGTCTTCACACTATCAATGATTGTAGTAATCTCACAAAAAATTGAGGAATTCAAATCTGAATTTTTACTTCCTTTCTTGTTCTTCAATCTTTCATTCTCTTCTTCTAGATGTTTGACCTCTGATAAAGCACATACTATCTCACCTTGAAGATAGGTCTTAGCCTCTTTGTCATCCATTATACCGTTGGTCACCTTCAAATGGTTAAACATGGAAAAAGGTGTGGCTCTGATACCAATTTTTAGATTTACAATCACTGGGTAGTGAATCAGTGGTGAAAATGATTAAACTTCAATTCTAATCTTGAAATCTATTAACCATTCAACATAAGTATTCAGGAAATATATAAACCATTCATCATAATAAACAAGGAAAAACATGCAATATCAAAGTACATAACACATGAATTATGTGTGAAACCCTCATGGGGAATAAAATCCAATCTCAATCCTATAAGCTCATGGACTATAGTCCTATAAGAGATCACAAACAAGATACTTTAGTAAAGCCCCCACTTCACAAGGAGGACCAACCCCTAGGCGTGGACAAGCACCCACATAACACCTCTGATATAAACACCTCTATAACTCTTATTGCATTCCAATATAATGTATAAACATTAAATAAAAACCTCTTCAATCCTTCACACTTTCTCAAGCCTTCAAACATAAGCAATGCATCCAAAAAAACCTTTTGGACCATTCTACACCCTTTTGCTCATCCTCAATCTTAAACCTTACAAGAAAAATATTAAAAAATCATACATATTACCATTAGGTCAAACAAATATTCCTCACACTAATTTTATCTTTAGTTCATCTACCAATCACACTCACACTTCTCTTTTCCTTGCTTATAAACTCTAGAAACCTTCATCTTTGTATATGCTCTTTATAGAGCCTTCATGATCACTACCTTCTTGGTCAGCCATAAGACATACCTTAACCCTTAATGATTCTATCATTAATAAAATAATATCAGAACCACCTTAATAGGTCATCCATAGCTTTGATATATCACCTTTAAGAAACAACACCTTTCAATTAGGCCTAAGTAGCCCTTTTAGGTCCATAGAGACATATTCATCTTTTTAACACTTCTTCAAGTAAAAATAGGAACACAAAACTACTTAAAATCACATAGGTTTTTCTCATATAACCCATAAGACACCCTCAAGTTATTACATTCATCGATAAACACATTTCCATATGTAAAACCTATCAACCATTTTCCTTGTACATGAAAACACCATGAATGAACAAAAGTCAATCTTTAATGTAATGGTTCATATTTTAGATGGATTGGTCAAACCTCTAAAATCCATAAAAATGATCCTCAGGGAGTATACAATTTTGTTAAAAATATAATTCACCATGAAACATCCAAAGACTATTAATAAATACAAAAACATCTTTATCGGGTCACTTTAAGAATAATGTCAAACCGTCAGTCAACTTTGAACTGCAACAAATGCAAATGTATGACCACTCAAACCTTCAAATAATTTTTATTGGATTTCCCTTGAATTTCTCTACAATTTTTATTTTTATTACATAATCAAATTAATCCATCATCAAAATTTATAAACAAAACATTGTAGATTAGTTTTGCTTTGTAAAATCAAATATTTAAATTCCAACAGTCACTTTTTAATGCAAATTTGACTATGAAAACTAATTAAATCTACTTGAGAGAGAAAATTTTTAACCACCATAACTTTTGGTATACATAATTTAAATACCTAAAATTTGAAACACATGTTATAGGCACAAAACTAAATAGATGCATGCGATCACTTTCTTCTAACACCTTCACACATGTGAATGTTGACATCATCAATTTTCTTACTTAAGAAATTATACCATGATGACTAGGATAACATAGATATTCAAAAGACTACTTATATGGATTTTTTTCACTTAGACAAGTAAAACAGGCACTCTTTACCCCTAATATGACCCCTCAAACATGGTCAACACATCACCAACATCCATCATCCTACCTAACTGAATAAACATTGTAGGGTCCATGCATGTTCATTGAGAACCATGCATACATATGAACTCATGGACACTATTGACCATATTTGGTAATTCATTGACAACACCTAAACATATTAATATACCTTTATGTATAAATACTTATGCTAGAAGAACCTTTGAGTGAGATCAGTTTAGCAGTCTACCCTCTTAGTGGAAATACAAGTATGTTTGTGGAGATATCTTTGGTGTATCACCTCCATTAATGGAGATTACTTAAATGTTTCCTTCTTACCTTTTAATTTACAATAGTGATTATTCTATTTTTTTATTGGGCCAATCCTACAAAATGCTAAATCTATCATGGAAAAGAAGCTACCTTTTGTTTCCATTAATGTCTATAGTTCGCTAAGACTTTCTCATTATGATGAAATTCCAATATATACCCTAGAAAATATCCCTTGATACACTAGTGAGTTTTCCATTACACCTATTGAGTATATTAGAAACATTTATAACTTATATAACATACATCACATCATTGAGGAGAACATAGCAATTAGGTTGTTGGCTATCTCTTTTAAGGGGACAACCCTTGATTGTTATGGTAAATTGGCCCCTAAATCTATCACCACATGGGATGAGTTGGGAGATTATTTGAGGAAAACATTTAAAGACAAGAGTGACAACTTATCTTTAACTAAGCAACTGACCATTATAAGGGGATAACCCAAAGAACCTATTCAAGACTTCAAAAAAAGGTTTCAAAATACATGAGATATGATACCACTCTTAGTAAGACCTAATCCTTGTCTTGCCTTCCTCTATTATCTTAAGTCTTTTGATAGTGATATTTACATGATGATACAATTTATGAGAGGGAACATATTGCCTAATTCTTATGAAGTGGCCATCAGGGCAAATACTTGTTTGATTCAAGATGGGAATATTTCCTCAATACTTCTCATGCCTCTTTTCCCTTATTTTAAAACCCCTAAACCTATTTTTTCTCCCATTCATACACTAAAACATAAATATATTTCCCATAGTCATCCAAGAAAATCTAATGGGTCATAAAGGATGAGGTCACTTGAGCAAGATATTTTAGGTCTCAAAAGTATCATACAATAAAATTAAGTGAGGCATTTACAAAGCCACTCTCAACATAATCAATCATATCTAAATTATCAGGGAAATAGACCACCCTTTCAAGGTCATCCTCAAGGTCAAGGATAACTAGTTATAACAAAGTCATACAATGGTTATAATCCCAACACTCCCTCCACCTCAAAAGTATTAGTGCCTACTCAAAATAACCTTTCCAAAGAGCATGAGGGTCATCCTCCTTGTGATAAACCTCGTGATCTATATACCTATGTCAATGAGTCTTTCAATCAAGCTTTCATGGTAAATTTGGGAATAATTCCAACCTTGAATAAAGATAAGTTACCTAATGTGGGTGAAAATAATGGAAAGAGTGCTCAAGTGGGCTCTACTTTAGTAAAATGGTAGCAAGATGACTCATGTGCTATGAATTACCAAGGGAAATCTAGCAAAGACTCAAGTCCTATAGCTACAAACAAAGAGAGTAAGACAAATGTAATTGAAGAGGGTCAAGGGGATGGTAATGGTCCATAAATGAGCTATCAAATAGTCTAAAGGGTAGGTATGTATAATGCAATCCCAAATGTATATGTAGATCAAAGAGTTTAGAATTCTTAATGTATAGACAATATCATTCCTACTAGTGGATAACATAAGGTTATTGGCTCTTTCACTAACAATTTAGAGAAGATGTAGATGGGTCGTGTTAATATGTCAATGTGGGATACACTTAAAAACCTAGACAAGTAGATGTACTCTAAATAGAGTTGTTCAAACTCAGATTTATAAATAAACATCCTAGTGGGAAAGAGTTAGCCTTGACAAACATATTGAATCATATTGAGGGACAAGCAAACAAGGTCAAAGAAGTAGACAAACCTCATCCATTCTATCTCTCTATCATCATTAGAGATGATTTGTTTCACAACATTTTGATTGATAGTGGATAAAATTACATGTTCCATGCCCAAACAAGTACATGATAAATTTAACTTAAAGTAAAAGCCTCATTCCAAAGGAGTACTAAAAATGGATGGGTTAGTTATCAAGATAATTGGCATAATCAAAGGTTTACAACTTTTTCTTCATGATTGTCCTACATTCACCATTTATCAATATGTTGTGGTTTTGGATATGCCACCTCATTTCCCCCTTTACTTACATTAATAGAGTTTACTACTAAGATTGAAGGATGTTTGACTTAAGAATGGTCCTATATGACATTTAGGACTAGGTATGGTGTTAATGTTTTAATCAAATCTAAACCTCTATCTAGTTTTCATGTAGAGAAAAATGTGGCTTATACATCTAACATGAATTGAAATATTAGTGATGGAGAGGGTCATCCTAGTGATCAAGAACCTCTAACACTTCTTGATGGCATATCTAACTTATACTTTGATGAATGAGGAGTTAAGAAATATGGATTTGAAGAAATAGGTCTTGGTACTTACATCCTCCATGAAGAATGTGATGGATCTATTGAGGTATATTCTTATGATACTATAGAACAAGTTATATGGGGTAACTACCTTTTTCACATGGATAATGATGTTACTATCCCAACTATAATAAAGTATGACAATCGAAGTGAGCATTTAGTTTTGATTTCCAAAGAAGATAATGTTCATGTGCATGAACCTCAAGAAGAATTAGATGATATGTGTCAATAATTCAATGCCATAGTGTAGGAATTTGAAGAGCTAAGTAGGTGGGAAACTCTTAAAAAGGGATATAGACTTAATGATGAGGTCAACTATATATCTAACAAGCATAAAAAATAGCTTGGGGTCTCTACCAAGTAAGAAATAATTATGATAGATCATCAAGTGTTTGGTGAAAAATAAGATAGCCTTGATGACTCCCAATAAGAAGCATATCATGATTCAAATTAATTTAAATTTGATAAGTTTTTCATGACTCCCAACGATTAAATTGAGGAGTGTTGAGTGGACATGATAAATTTCAATCAAGATGCAAAGTTAAACAAACATATAAGAGAGCTAGATGGAGTGTTCATGAGATCTCTAAGTGATATAATTACAATTAGAAGAATCTCAAAAGATGGTAAGTTATTTGAATATCTCCATAAAAAAGTGTTTATTAACAAACATTAATTCTATGATATTTTGTTTTCATGGATCATCAGTGATTCTAGGAACATTATCTTTAACCTTTTTTTGAAGTAATGAAGAGTTATATTTCACCTTAAGTGGTTTTAGGTCTTATATATATTAATATAGGTGTTTGTTTTCCTTTGAGTTGTTTATTTATTTTCCCTAAGTGCTTATAGATCACAAGTGTGTGTCTTGGTGTATTGTCTCATGTATTTGTTTCTTTTTCTATTTGTTATGATTTTGGAATATTTTTAAAGGCATATGATAATCAAGAGTAGTATATGTTTGACTACATTTCCCAAGGATAGGAGAAGTCAACTGGTCCTTCACACAGTAGACATGTTACCTATATAAATTGACAAAATGTTGTCATAATTTTACCCTAGGTCAAAGTAAGTTAACCCCTCTACATATTTAAAATTTCCATAAGGTTTTTTACATTTTAAAGTGGTCACATGGTTATTAGTGAGGTCAGATTATATCTTGAGGGTCATAAAATATGTTTTAAGTCTTTATCATATTTGTTCTTTTTTCTTAATAACCTTATATGCCACCTTTTGGTCATTCTAAGGGAATTGTATAGTTTTCCAAAAAAGGAAAAATATGTCAAGAAGTAATATAACATACCTCCTATTAAATAGTTTCAAAGTAGGCTTTGAAACTAAAATGTCACATGTTAAACATAAGAAAAAAGAGATCACATACAAAAGGTTAGTTTTAGATAGTTGTAGGGCTAAGGTGACTCATCTAACACATCTGATGGCTTTAGGGAAGTGTCTTGAGATCCCCACAAGTCATTTATAATATTAGGTAGCTTTAGTAGATTCAAAATTTTAAAAATCTAGCTTCTCTTTCTTATTTATCTTTTTGACAAGTCAAAAAGGGTCAAAAGTTTTCATTTCATATGGACTAGAGAAGAACAGTTAGAGTGAATACACTTAGTGTATGTTAGTGTCCTTAAGACCTTCAATTTCATGGTCACGGTTTCAAAATTTATGGTCTATAGTATATGAATAATCATTAAGATTATTATCACCTCTAAAATTCCTATGCATTTTCAATGGCATGGTTTTCCTCATCTGGTTGTATTTTGGATATTGGTCTATGTGAACCAAGTGGTGTATGTAGACTCTCATAGCATGTTCATCCTTTTCATGTTGAATTAAATTAATTTGGTGCTTGTGACCATGGAGGATAGATATAACCATATCCTTGTGCTAAAATTGAGTATCAAAGATGTATATATAATAAATTTTGATAGTTACAGTGTTTTCATTCTTATATGAGTGGTTTCAAGTCAAGGTAACTTATTTATTTTCAAACCACTCAAACATAAAATCTAGTTTCTCTATTAAGGGTTTAAATTAAAGAGACTTCAAGGGTGAGAGTAAAATATAGGGAGAAGTATCAAATACTATATCCACTTCTATTTTCTTACAATTTAAGAAATTTGGAAATGAGAAGGTTTAACTTAAATTAACCAAAAAAAATTCTAGTCATATACAGTTTCATATGTTGGTAAATGTTTATGACGTTTGGGTAAGCATTATTGTTTCTTTTTTTTAGCCTAAGCCTAGAGGTAATGTCTTAACACAAGAGGAAGTTTTTATGTCAATAGAAACTGATGGTTGAGTGAGCTTTCAACTCGGTCAAGTTTCTAATGAGAACATTCAAAGAACTACAGTATCAAGGAAGAATTGGAAACATCCATGTGTGATATGTCTCTATGGATTTAAAGAGGAACCAAGGTTTCTAAGTATATTAGTCAATCATATGTCACCACTTAAAATAATCTCATGATTCCCCTAATTGACACCTAGAGTTTGACTCATACTTAGACAATCTAAAACTAATAGAGAATGCCAGTTTGGAAACTTGATAAAGGTGTAAGATTAAATGGCCATGTTTAATCCACTCTTAGAGTTATGATGTCATAATCCATTTGATTCTTAGGGATAAATTAAAAATAGATAATGTTTAATAAATTAGTTTAAAACCTCATACTTAGTCTAGGCTTCTAAACCATGTAGACAGTCATAGTCCTACAAGCTAGTCTTGAGAATTTAAGATGCTGAGGGCCCTATATGCATGGTTTTACTTTGAACCATGATATATAGGGTTATCATGATTTATAATATACCTCCATGGTCTCATTTAGGTTAGACTAATAGGGGAAGTTTCCACTATTTTGTCTCAGATCAGAGACACTCCATAAACAAGAAAACATGCAAACCTAGTGCATTAATGGTGAAAAGATGAAAGGGATAGCCAAGAAGGATTATTAGTGATGTGTAGAGTTGAATTAATGGTGAATAATTTTTTATAATTACCTAAAATCACTAGTAAAACTAAGAGGTGGTCACATGCTAAGAAACATAATCTATGCCTATTAGGCCTAGAACTAGGGATCGACCATCAGGTGTATAACTTCACTCATAATATCATATTATATTTAAAAAAATGTGAGCTTATTTATGAGAATGTGGAGAGTCCATGAGACTTAATGGTTTGTACATAATAATGTAGAATTGGTCATTTTGGCCTAAATCTATCTCAAGGGTGTCAAGAATGCATAATAAGAACTTGAGAAGTAATTTATTTCACTTCTATCTATATGGACAATTTGCATTGTGCCTAAATCAATTAGGGAGAATTTAAGGAGGTCTTATATTTTAACTCAATGGAATTGGTTTGAAGGTTAAGGGTTTAACCTTTATGAATTATTTTTAAGAACCTAAAGGACCTAAAACCCTCATGAGAATTAGATGAGGAAAATATGAATAAAAATAAATATAAAAGGGGTTAATTCACTTGGAAATTGATTTGGATCATCTTGAAACTCTCTCAATATCCTCACCATTCAACTATTTTGTTCTATCACTTGTATAAATGTGTGAAATTATTTATTTTCTACATGATTTGGGTTAAATTGAATGTGAAAAAGGGAATGGATATGAGAAAATAATTTTATATGGTCTATGGAGATGTATTAAAACTCCTCAAACCTATTCATACACGGAAACCCATTTACTAAACTAGTTGTTACATGCAGTCTTGGATAGCATAGTGAGAACTGAGGTGACTACCTAAGTTGGAGATCAGGATTGTGATATTGAAACTTCTTAAGGTATATAAGATGGAATTGAATAGAAATAGGTTCTTACAATGTTTCTCACATATATGAAATAAATTATCTTGAACATTTTTAGGTCACCCTCATGACAACTATGAGAATTCAGTCCAAGAGGGATCATCAGTGATTGCAAGAACGTGAATGAAAATTGGTAAAGAGAAGGGCCTTAGTTGAAGAGTGTTTAATGAATTCACAAATATTGTTTCCACCTTATAAGTTCAGGTTAAATGTGTCAACAACTTCCATGTTAGTTCTAAGAAATTAAGTGGACTCCTCATACAAAAGGCAATTTCAAGAAGCATAATGAAGTATCCTTACACCAAATTTAGGAGAATGTTGTAGTTTAGATTGACACATATTCTAGAGAATTTCATGAATTATTGTCTAACTACTCTTTCATTGTAACTATTATCTAGTAATTGACACTTGGCATGGTTACTATCTAACATCACCTTTTATCTCTCCTATCTTGTACTTTATATATTGAATCTATTTTGGCATTATAAAGGATCTAGAATTGGTATGGTGGAGCCTTGGTAGTTTCAAAATATTTATTTGCCTCTGAAAAACATTTTTTCAAGCTAGTTTAGTTTCTATAATTATTGCCTAAATATGTCAAGTAGTTTATTTGGATGACAAGTGATGATTGTTTTTACTTGCTTTCATTCTATTCTTGTATGCATTGTGTGAGTGTTGCATTTTCTCTAACATGTCTCATGAAGTGTATACATTTTTAATGTGTATTTTGAATTGTGATGGAGATTAGTAGTGTATAAGATCAAACCTCCTAGTTACACTCATCTATAAATGCATACCAATCTACCTCCATGTAGAAACACTTATGCTAGAAGAATCTTTGAGTTGATATTAGTTTGACAAATCTAACTTCTCAGTGTAAATACATGTTTATGGAGATATCTTTGGTGTATGACTTCCATTTATGTAAGTTAATTTTATGTTTCCTTCTCATCTTTTCACCCCAAATCGTGATTAGTCTAGTAAAGTGTGTGAGCATAAAAGATATATCAAGGAAACTAGCCCATAATCTAGAGATTTATCTCTTGTAGCAACTTGCCTATATGCAAAGATAGTTCCATGATATCCCAAATTTGAGAAGGTTTGATTAGATTCTCTAGGGTTCAGATTTGGAATATAACAATGGTATGATCTATATCATTTGTTTTATTATTAATGGCTTAGTTAGTTGGTGCCTAAGATGGCATGGTCTTTACCATTCATCTTTTTTTTTTGGGGGGGGGGGTGTGAAATGATTTTGTGTTCTCATTGATATATTTGCCACTCGTAGGTCCATGTGTGCTAATTTTTTGTTTATCATTATTATGTTTTCCTTCCTAGATCCATCCTTTATACATTTGGGAATATAAAATTGTCTTTATCTTACTACTATAGAGTGAGATTACAAAGCAAGTTTGTTCATGTGTTAGTATAAAAAGCCCTGAAATAAGCATAAAGGACAAAACATGTTAAGCCTATTACCTCAAGGGGTGTTGATAAGAAAATTTAAAAGCTACTTAAGAAAATCATATACCATCAAACCTCCCAAATGATTTCCCTCCATCTAAGAGCAATTACGAAGTGTGATTTTCCCTAGATTTGGTGCTCCAAGTCTTTGAAAATGAAGAGTAGCATGCTTATCCATAATTTCCTAGTGCACCAATGGCTTAGGCTCATGAGTTTGATCAATTTGTGTAAATAATTGAAACATGTCCTTTGTAATTTGTACATAATAAGTTTACATGAATGAAGCTTAAAAATAGTGGTCTTGGCTCACTTGTTTATAGTTTTTTGAAAATGATTAGAATCAACCATGACCATCCATCTTGAGTTTAAGATGTGTGTTCATGGTTAAATTCAATTTTGGAGGGACAAGCCATAAAAATCCCCATTAATATTTGTAATAATGGGACCTTAATGAGGCTTGGAAGGCTTAATCCTAATATTTATTTAATTAATCGATTATGAATATTAACCCATTGATGATGTCACCTAATGATACAAATTTGAGGAATGAATTTATAATTAATATATTTTCAATAAATTCCATGGACTTATCACTTAAACTCTTGATTTGGTTTAATTTTCTTAAGTGGTTTTAATTAATTTTTTGCAATTTTTTGGAAATTGGTTGTTCATTTAATCAATCTAGTCAAAACTTCAATTTACTAAATCATAATTTGAATAGATCATAATTAGAATAAGGTGTTAGTTATGTACAGAACAATACCCTAGTTAGAGCATTGTGGACTCTGAAATAACACATGAACATGACATGTGCCACCAAATTAGAAGTATTCCATGGTCCAAATCATCATTTTTCATTATCATAATTTGATTTGAAGTAATTTGAGATAATATAATAATCAAATAAAATGCATTGCCCCATTCAAGGATATATTGCCCTAAATTAACACTTATACATGTCAAGTTTGAAACATTTACTACATTTTTGTGATTATGGCCTAGATTGTACATTTTCATAGAATATTGCTTAGATTCACAATTTTAGGATAATAGTGATATGGATTGGATGTCTATATTTTTTCCCTATTTGAGAAGGTGTGGTGAGATAGTTAGTCAAAATGATGTGTTTTCAAAGAATGAAAGAGTTATTAAGAAGATGTTGGAAGGTAATGATTGAAGAAATGACCCATGAGGCCCCCTAAATAGGGAATGTAAGGATGAAAGAGAGGGATGAAGTATCCCAAAAGAAAGAAGAGTCAATTTAACCCATGGATGAGTTTATATCTATATAAGCTAATGCTTGCATGCATTGATTCCCAATTATCAAAAATAGAATACAATATAATGGGCCCCAAAGTGGGGGAAGTTGGAAGAATACAATCAAAAAATAAAAGAGACATACTTTGGCATACCCAAAATAGGAAAAACGTTTTGGGCTTAGGTAATGATTGATCTTGAGACAAAATGCATAATTCAAATTCCTAGAATGAGTGAAAGATACAGAGCTTAAAATTAGAATAAAAATGAGACCATTGCTCCAAAAAAAGGAGGTCAATGAATTAATAATATGCCCTAGTAGAGTGGATCTTATCGATTGATAAACTGATTTTGCTATAGTATGGGTTATTTTGATCACTGATGATTAATTTTGCCCTAGTAGGGCTAATTAAATCAATGACTAGTCTAAATATTGTTCCTTAGTATGGAAAATTAGCAAGCATAGCTCAAGGATATAACCTAATTCATAGCTAAATTATGTGTTAGGAATATAGAACACATAGAAATATTAATGACTTAAAGATGAAAATACAATGTAGAAAACACAACACATTAGAGACATAGATTTAATATGGTTCACTGAATATGGGTTTCATCCACATAGAAATAACCATTCCTTATTATTCAGTCTAATAAATGAAGGGGAAATCCTAAAATATAATCATTGTAATATCCTCTTCACTCACACATAGTATGCCACCATGATTAAAATTCCCTTATATCAAAGAAGGGTTACATATTAGGGAAAAAATGCACAAACATAATTTCTACCATTAGATCTACGACTTAATAGTGAACGGTCTAGATTTATTATGAAATTAAAATATTTTACAATGAATTATTAACAAAATTATGCTTTGAGGGTTTTTTCCTTGAATCCCCATGGTGATCCTAGTGTGGGTCATTCCCCACTATACCCCCTATCAGGAATTGGGCATTATAATAAGATCAGGCTCCACCATGCAATAATATGAGTGGGCACAAAGCATAAAAAATAGTATAATGATTGAATAAGCCATAAAAATCAAGGCATATGAAGATGAAAAAAGTGATGAAAGAGATTATTGGAAGAATAAGGGTAGTCTAACTAACCCAATATATGCCATATATCCAAACACTACCTATATAGTCTAAATGGACCCCAAGCCAATGAGGTTCTCCCAGGAAATGGGATAGAGAAAAAGTGATTATAATAAAAAATGATTGATGATGGAAATAAAATAAGGAAACATGCTTAAAAAATGATGAGAGCATGGGATCATAATAAACAAAAGTGGAAGACAATGTTTTTGTTCTTTTTATCGATCAATTTCTAGGGTTTTTTTTTTGGATAAGAAACATAAATGAAATATTAACAAAAGGTTTAGGGAACTACCTAACTAAAGATATTCATGTCTTCAGGTAAAAGTTCAAATAATAGCTAAAATAGATACATTGGGGATCATAAATATAAATAATGTCACATGGAACCAAATAATCAAGGAGATGCACATCCAAGAGTAGGAGTTCCAATAATAGCTAGAGTTGGCTACAATGGCCCCTATGTAAGAAGAACATTTGAGGTATCTTAACACATTAAATATTGACAAGATACCACTTGCATAATGGAAAGAGTGTTGGATTAAGTTGCATGTAAACTAATGAGAGTTTATGTAAAAGGGGGACTGAGCTAACTTCAATGTGAATCAAGATTGATCTATGTAGTCTAATTAGAACCTCAAGTTAGAGTAGTTATACCAACACATAAGGTAGGGAAATATAGCCATGTAACATCAAATTCTCAAATTGAGGCAAATGGTAAGGCAAATTAAAATAGTAATGGTAAGGTAATGTGGCGATGCATGATAAAATGTGTGGTTCCTAATTTACCCAGAAGTGGTTATAATTGTGAAATAATAGCATACATTAGTGATACTAATTTTCCCATAGGTAGCTATAATTAGTAACAAAAAATGGAATACTGATTTGCCCAAAGGTAATTATAATCAGTAGCACTAGGTGGAATAATGATTTTCCCAAAAGTGGTTATAATTAGTAATACCATTTAATCATAAATGAAATATAACCTAATAGATCCACTATCACACTACTTTCATAGACTATAATTTAAACATAGAATTATGAAATTACTAAAATTGGATCAGAATCCCATCATAAAAGGTGTTGAAAGAACTAAAAGAACCAAGATCAAAAGGGTTTGGTAGTAGGTCAAAATAATCTTTGGTATAATAGTGACGAGCATGGTGGGATGGCATATGGTATTAGATTAGGAATAATGTTGATATGGCAATATTCAAGGATGGTGATGTTATGAAAAATAGATTATAAGGGTAATAGGGTTTCCCCCAAGTGATAAGGTAAGGTAAATGGTAGGGTATGAAACAAAAATAAAGTGATTGGCAAATGAAAATGGTAAGGTAAATGGAGAATTGAAAATGATTCTACTACTCTTGTTGATGTGGAGATGTATGTCCTAGTTAACATATGAGATGACTAGAATAATCAATCATAAAATTTACTAACCAACACCCTTTATGAATAGTTCCTCTATCAAGAACCTGTTGTATATTTGGACTCCAAGAATGTTTTTGTGATATTCATTGGTCATTTATTCTATTTCCTTCAACCATAAATATAATATGTCTTTATATCTTATATAAAGGAAAGTGAAACTAGGGATGGTATATAATGTTAGGCAAAGGATAAATGGTATAATTTGGCAAATAGAATATTAGTTCATAATGAAATGTATAATGAATGGGTAACAAATGAAGATCAATATTTTTAGGCAAACAAAATGTTGTTAATTCTAGATTTGACATAATTTTGCTTGTGGTAGGGATGAAGACTTATGAATATACTCCTAATAAGAACATAAAATTATTATTTTATTTGGAATTGAGAGTATCTAAAATTTGATTATGTTGTACATTGGAAGATATATTGATGTTGTTTTTGATAATGTCTTCATCAAATAGTGAATAACTATTGTGCCCAGCTATTGGCATCTCAAAGAGGTTTTCATCAATAAAGTTTTATTGATTCTATCATATCACCTCCAATAAAGTTTCACTAAGGAATGTTAACTTTTGACTTTGATTATCTTCTAGTGTCTCAAACAAGGCTTTACTAGAAGATGTTGAGTTTGGACTTTGATTACCCCCTAACACCTCTAAGAAGGTTTCACTAGGAGATTATTCTTATAAATGAATGAATGTGGTCTTATTCCCCATGATATTTTTTAACTAATCCATTTCAATAGATGTATTTGAACAAGGTGTGATTCTATCAGTCTCGATCGACACTAGTGGGAGGTGTAACATCAATATAATGGCTAGGTTGGTTGGTGGTAATGGAATATTAAATGGTAATAGAATGGGAAGAGGTAGCACAATCCTCATAGAAGATACTAAGAGAACTTATGTTGAATATAAATTAATCATCCTAGAAAATGATGGAAGGATTACACATATATTTAAATTAATCTACAAGGCATGCATAACCAATATTACAACCACAAATGTATTCTAATTTTGAAGTTGATTTTGACTCAAAGGACTCTAAATATAATGTTAAAATTAGAGTTAATTCTAGTTATAATGATAAATCTAATGTTGGTTCAATAACAAAACCTAACTTCAATGTTGATTCTTCATTTGGTGTGGGTGATGTTACAAAAATGTCTTGTTGAATGTTTTGTATTAGATAAGTAACAACTTGTTATGGTGTGATGGGCTCCATAGAGACAAGTTTGTCAAAGTGAGACTCCTCAATGAGGGTAAAATGGTCAAGAGACAACTCCATAGAGATTGTATTATCAAAGGGAGACTCTTTAAAAATAGGATAATTGTCAAGGTAATGATTTGCATAAAGGTAGTTACAATCATTAATAAGTGACTTAGCAAAGACTAGGTTATTAGAGTAAGACTCCTTGATATTGGGAGTAGCATCAAAAAGTGATTCATCATAGGTTAACTCATCACCAATAGGTGTTTCAACAAAAAAAATCATGGATTGGTTGGTTCTCTTGGCCTTGGTTTGAAATTAGTTGAAAAATATGATTTTTGAAGATATCTTGGTCTTTGAATGATTAACTCGGTTGGAGAGGTAATAATTGGCTCAATTGAGACTCAAAGATTGGTATGGGTTTTATAAATTTAGGAATGGTTGACACTATATGAAGAGTGGATGATGTTTGGATATTGATACGCTTATCTACAATAGTCTTAACAATGGCTATTTTTAGCTTAAGATAGTAATTATGACCCATCTAGTCATAACTATATAACTTTGTTGGGATAATGAGTTAGCATACCTATAAAGGTCTAAAATGGTAGTGGTAGGGCATTTCAAAGATTGGTTTCTCACACAAGAAAAATTATGAGATCTTAATATGGTAATGGTAGGGCATTGTGAAGCTTGGTTACTCACACAAGCCAAATGATGAAGGCCTGGTGTGGTAATGGTAGGGAATTATAGAGTTTGGTTTCTATCATGAGCCAAAGGACAAGGTCATGGAATAGTGATGGTAGGGTGTTATGAAGCTTGGTTTATTACACAAGCCAAAGGAGGAGGTCCTGAGATAGTAATGGTAGGGTATTGTGAATCTTGGTTTTCTATTACAAGAAAAATAATGAGGTCCTAAAATTGTAATGGTAAGGTATTACAAAGCCTAGTTATTATCATGAGCAAAAGGATAAGGTCTTCGTATGGTAATCCTTAGACATTGTGGAGCATGGTGACTCACACAATCTAAATCAGGTTTAATCTTATAGGTGTTGGATCAAATTTCATGAGTGGTAAGAGGGCAAATATCATATTTTAAATGGACCAAAGAAGATATCACTGCATACTTCTCTTGAGGATCTTAGCTTTGTTCCCCAGATTGATTACTGTAATGAGGATTTGGATCTATCTCACAAATAATAGAATCCTAGTAGGGGTATTAAATAAAGTCCTTATATGAGACCACATTATCATAACCTGAATTATACATGGTTCTACTATGAGTGTAAAGAGACATATATAAGTCAATGATAAACATTTTTCAAAGAAGCCTAGAGTTCTACAAACTCTAAAAATAAGGTCCAAAGGACAAATGATCCAAACATTGTCTAACTTGGTCTAAAAAGTGGAGATGTATCTATAAAATGGTTTGTGCTAAAACTTGGTATGAAATAATCTAACATCAAATGTCTAATGTTAAATGTGTCACACAAAAGGTCAAGTGTTTGAATAAAAATTGACATGCCAAACTTAGGTCTAAAATGTTTCAAATAAGTCTAATATAAGAAAACAAAACTTTCTAGGTCTTTTATAAAAATAAGGCACATAATCTAGGCTCAAAATAGGCATGTGCTATGTATTTTGGAAAAGGCACAAAAGTAAGACTTTAAGCAAAACAAGATAGAATATTTAATCTAGAAAATCTAAAACACTTTGGCATAAATTAGGAATTCATATTTAAAATTGAGCTTTGTCAATTGGTATAAGGTATGGAACATAAGGCATATGAAAGATATGATATTTCTCCCAAACATGGGCATGAATAATAGTTTTCTAATTGAATAAATAATGAATCTAAGTTACACAACCCGAAAGATAAATATTAATGTCTAGGCCAAAATTACACAAGGCACAGGCATAAATAAATCAATGTTTGGATTTGAACTTATCAAAGCTAATTTTGAACTCAATGTAGAAAATTGGGTCTATTTAAACAAATGACAATCTAGAGAAGAACAAAAAATATAATGACACTAGGTAAAGATCCAAAAGGCACGTGGCTTTGGTTTCAAAAAGATGAACTTTGGACATAAGGAAAATAGGTCTATCAAATGATTTTATGATCATATTTATGTTATCATTCTCTACAGATATGATCAATGGTTTCTTTCAATACTGAAAGGAAAAATATTAAATTAAATTGGATTGCGTAATGACACCCTTTTCAATCAAATGACACACATAAACAAGATTTTTGAAAAGACTAAGGCAAAGGCAAGGTGTCAAATGGGTGGCGTAATGCCCCCTAAAATAAAGGAGTGATGTATGAACAAGACACACTTTGATGTGGCAAGATAAACTAATAGATTAGAATAAAAACCATGCAAAAAAGGATCAAATGATAGAAACATCTCGGTGTAATGTCTTAAATCCTATAATTGACAAGGTTACATAATACTATCAAATTCCATCAATATACTTGATCTTGGGAGGATTTTAAGTATTAATCCAAAAATAAAAGTGCATGAATAATAGGGTTTTCAATCCCCCTCTTCTCCCAAGAGTTTTTACCATGACATGAAACTTCGGGCTACTTGTCTTACATCAACACTATGTCCATAGTAAGTGGGGTTGTTCTAAACTATCAATTTTTATGTGTTTTTAGATGGTCCTAATTATCGATAACACAAAAAAATTCATGTAAATTAGATCCCTATCAATAGGATTATTATGAAAAGGTTTTACACTTATCAAAACCACTACATTAATTGATTTTATATTATAGTATGATGTTTGAGTTGCCCCTATGGTCTGAGGTGGAGCACCACTAATGGAGATCATTTTAACCTCTCAAAATAATCATCCTAGTGGGTCACCTTTGATTTATATACACAACCATGGAGTGGGGTTGAAATAATGTCTGATATCAATTATTACGTCAATTTTTCCATAGAGAACCCATGAGGAGGTTATGAACTCTTGTTCACAAGCTAAGTACATAGAAATAAATACAAGTGAAAAGAATTTATGGTCATTTTATGATTACTGAAACCATATGGATTTGAGGAAGGCCCTACCAAATTTATTTTCAAACCTTTGGACAAGGAACCCATGCAAATAATGAGTGTTTTGTTCACCCAAGTTCCCTGAAGGGGATAGGGGGAGAACATACATTCATCAATCATTTAGATAAAACAAACAACTTTCAATAAGTAAGCATACAACAAAAAAAATCGTAGGACTATGTAACTAAGAGTGAGAGTTTATTTTATTCCACCAAAGTGAGATGTGTTGTGTAATTTTAGCCTCGTTACATTAGTTGAAAAACTTGAAAAAACATCACAAACAACTACGTTTATTTTAAGCATTAAAAAAATGTGCAAGATTTAACTGCTTTAATTTTTTCCACCTTAGGACCTACAAATTTTTAGAGGGGTTTTGCCTCTTTAGAGACCAAAAGGTGAATGAGAAAACATAATTTAAATATTTTCTCTTGGGTTTCCTATTTTTTGTCTTAGAGATTGATGTTGATCCATGTAAGGATTGATATTGGTTCACCAAAATTAACATCAGTAGGTCCACAAAGGGATCGACATTGGTTAACAAAGATCAGCGTCAATTTTTATAAAAACACAAAAAAAACACAATGGTTTTAAAAAAATATATTTTTATCCAAATGTGCTTTAAAACCAACAATCCCTTTGGATCCTACATCAAAACAATTAAACAAATAACATACATACCCTAAAACATAAAATGAAGACCAAAAACTCAATAAAAATCATGTTAACCATGTTTTATATTCTTCACATAGGGATTGATGTCAGTTCTATAAGAATCGATGTCTTTCTTTATGTAAATTGTGTCTCTTAAAAGAATAAAAATATGTGAAAAATGAAGTTAAAGATTGAATTTTAAAGATTATTAAGCATCCATTAGGAAAACTAATAGTGACATAGTAATATCCTTGGTTTGATAGGATCTATGGTCCTATTAGGTGTGATAAAATGTAGAGTGAGATTATAAAGCAATTTAGTCCATGTGTTAGTAGAGAAAAACCCGAAATAAGCATAGAGGACACAACATGCTAAGCCTACTCTCTCAAGGGGTGTTGCTAAAGAAATATAAGATATAATTAAGAAAGGAATATACAATTAAATTTCCAAAATAACATCCCTCCTTTTAAGAGCACCCAATGTTCATGCTTTCCTTTAGATTTGGTGCTCTAAGTCTTTGTCAATGAAGAGTAGCATGCTCCTCCATCATTTCCTTGTGCACTAATGTCTTAGGCTCATGAGTTTTATCTAGTTTTGTAAATAGGTGATGTTTTTTTATTAAAATTTATATATAATAAGTTTGCATGAATGAAGCTAAAAAATGGTGGTCTAGGATCACTTATAGCATCTTAAAAATTATCAGAATCAACAATGACTATCCATATTTAGATAAAGATGTGTGACCATAGATCAATTCAATTTTAGAGTGACAATCCATAAATATCCCCATTAATATTTGAAAGAATGGGAGATTAATGATGCATGTGAGGGCTTAATCTTGATATTTCTTTCATTAATGGCTTATGGATGCCACCTATTGATGATGTCACAGGGTGATGCAGATTTGAGTAATGAATTTCCAATTAATATATTTTTAATAACTTCATGAATTTTTAACTTAAGATATTGATTTGGTTCAATTTGCTTAAGTGGTTTTAATTAATTTTCTACAATTTTTTGGAAATTAGTTGTTCATTTAATCAAACTAGTTGAAATGTTGATTTATTAAGTCATAATTTTGTTGGAGTATAATTAGAAGAAGGTGTAAAATTATTACAAAATAATACCCAAATTAGACCATTATAGATCAGAAATAACACATACACGTGACATGTGTCATTCAATTAAAAGAATTGACTGGTCTAGAGTGTTATTTTGCATGGTCACAATTTGACTTGAAGTGATTTATGAAAAGATAATAATGACATAAAATGTATTGTCCCATCCAGGGATACATTAGCCTAAATCAACACTAGTGCATGACAAGTTCAAACCATTTAGCACATTTTAATGATTTTGGCCTAGACTGTGCATTGTCATAGAATATTGTTTAGATTGACAATTTCAGCACAATAGTGATAGGAATTGAATGTCTACATCTTCACCTTTGGCTGAATGGTAACCTTGTATGAAATTTTAATGAAATTATATTTCCTATGTTATGGCATTATGGCATATAACATTTTTCACATATTTATTCAGCTTTATGGGGTGATACCCATTATCTATATCCTTGAGTTATAATATGACATATATTTGTGATAAACATAGAGTTACATGGTTCATGTTTATTATCCCATCCTTATCCATTAATATTGAATAATATTATCTATATTATTTTGTTTTATTTTCACATATTATTTGTCTATCTTCCTTACTATTTTATTGTATGTTTTTTTTGGGAATTTTCTAATGCTTGGGCTAGATAATTTAGAATACATTATTATTTTAATTATTTGTTTGGAGATAAGTGATTTAATTAATAAATTTATTCATCCCCTTATCTAAAAATGGTTGCATACATGAAGGCATTTAAAATAGAATCATTATATTTTTTTGAGTGAGCAGAATTGAGCAGTCATTGAGCTACATAGTTAGCCAATTTTAGAAGAATGAATGACTCAAAAAAAATTGTTTGAGAAAAAGTATTTTACAAAAAAAAAAATAAGTAAGCATATTTTAGTTTTATTTTGAACTTAACAAGAATTATTTGAGTGGTGCATGGTGTTGATTAAAAAAATTGAGTAAAATTGTCAACTTCATTGATCAAGATGTGGATTTAGTTCGTAAGACTTACTCTAAAAGGCCTTGCTACTTGATAATATAAGTTGTTGGAACTTACTTAAAAAGTTTAAGTACTTGATAAAATTTAAAAAAATTAAGTTGTAGAAAAAATTGGTTGAGATAAAAACTGGAGCATTTGTTTATTTTAACATTTTTCAATAATATTTCAAAACATTTTTAATTTTGTTTCTTCGCATCTTACTTGCATTGAAGTGATTATAGATTTAATGTTTATTTGTAATCAGCCATTTTTGATAGTTATACCATATTTTTAAATTAGTTTTCAATAATTATTATCATGATAATCATATGATCCATATATCCATCACTACATAAGTCAAGGTACATGTGCTTTGATTATTTCATATTTTACTTTAATGCATACATACATCACACACATAGTGACATTCATGTATGGAAATTGTATAGGCACCTAAATTATGTACAAGACCCTTATACTTAATTTATTTTATTTATTTTAGAGAACATGGTCTACTTTCATAAATTAAAACACTTCTTGACATTTCTTACCCTAGACCATCATCTCTCTAGATCTTTAAGACTTCTAGATGCATTCAAATGTCTCTAAATTAATTTGTATATACATGTACCTTTACCTGACATATATTTATACTATTATTCCTATTTTAATCATTTATTCCAATTCTATAATCTTTATTGGTTGACAAATTTGTCAGGGACTTATTTGGTGACCTATAAATATTTCTTGCCTACTTTTTATGGGTTTTACCTCAATCTAAAGAACTCATCATGATCTAACTAATGTTTATACCTATGATACATGGTCACCGTATACATTTGTCATCTCTTTGAAAGCCTTATATATACTATGTTATCATAATCCATTTCGAAGGTTGAATTGTAAGGTGGACACTAAAAATCAAAGATTTGAAGGGCACATCTAAGAGAAACAATGCTTTTTCCTCCAAGGTAGGTTTATATTAACCATATATTCTATAGTGGAGGAATCTTCCATCTTGATATTTTAGCTTTTTTTACTATTTTTCCTTGAGTCAAACTAGGGTAATTACATGATTTCATCATAATATCAATTGAAGAGAAGTTCTTACCCTCACTAAACATTCCATTTATACTACATAAAAGCTATTGTATAGTGTCTGATTCAATAATGCACGATATGTTGTGGAAATTTCACTACCCAACTCAATTACTTATCCTATTTATTTTTTATATAACATTAAAAATAAGTCAAAAATAAATAACATATCATGTATTAGACAATAGTATAGTGATATTTTACATAGATATTTCATTTTCACTTGTATAGCCTAGATCCACTTATAGATTATATATTTATTGTTGAGTGTGACTATTTCATGAAATTTGGTATATGTATTAATAATTTATTATTGTGTTAGATTCCTTTGTTCCTATTTATTATTTTTAGTTAATATTATAGACCTAAATTACTAATTTTACCATTAAATCTTAGATATAGCTTGTGCATAATTATAAACCTACTTGTGTGCTATCAATTTAGAAACCTTTAATTATTTTACCTTTTGAATAATCATACATTATGCATAGATCTACTTTTTTAATAATCATATACCTAATTTTAATATCTTATTCTATAATATTTGTGTTATTTTTTCTTAGTCACATACCTATGTGTAAAATTTAATACATTCAATGTTAAAAGAATAGATATTTGAAACTATAAATACATGCATCCTCAATGTAAAATATACATTTGTTAGAGAATAATATAATTATTAGGCTATGTGATACCATATTGAGAAAATTAAATTAAATTTCCCATGACTAACCAAATCTGTGATGGGGGCCATTATTTATAAATATAAAAGGGTGAATGATCCAAACATAGTCAATTCAATCTATAAATTCACTTTGGTTTCCTTGGATAATATATGTAGGTTTGAACTATGTTTCATGTTAGTCCATAGTGTGCTAAATTATGCAAAATTCAACACTAAGTTTTCTATGTTGGATTTTTTGCTTCATGATCTAACAATTCATCATAAATATCCTCAAGATTCCCAAAATGATTAGATCACCCTGAGTTACCATCTAACCATGAATCATACCACATAGAACATGTTTTTAAATGAGCATGTTTACCACATAGAACCTTCTACCTTTACTAGATCATGCCATACTAGTCTTGTATGTATCACACAATTTAAGTAGACTCACCAATATTATGCATAACTAAAAATCAAACTAACACAACTAAAATAATATGAAATACAATATTACAAAAGATGTAACATTTAATAAATTATCTCCTTTTGTAATTGTGTATTTTTTTAATTTTATATGTGTCATCATTTGACACCAAAGGTCTATATAGACATGAAAAGTGACATTTAAGTCAAGTAAAATATATTGTATGGCCTTTACCCATATTTCATCATGTGAATCTTCATTCTTAGCCTTCTATTAATGTTTACACATATTGACATACTTTTTCATTCCTTGTAAAAAAGGGATCAATATTTACTATTTAATTATCTTTGAATATATAATAGGTTGGTGGAGGTTGATTTCTATTTTAAATTATTATTATAACTCTATAATCTATTAACTAAGTTATTTGGTTTTCCTCCACACTACCATCTTATGGCACTAAAAACTAGTTTCGATGATCTTATCAAGGTGTTTGAATGAATATAATATATCTGATGTACCAACAAGATTCAATAAGTTTTTTATTTGTACATGGACTTTTTCATAAGTTTTTTCATGTGTTTTTTACAATAATACAATTTGTAATTCTATTTAGTGAGAAATTCTCTAACTAAAAATTGATCTTGGTCTATTTCATTTTTTTCTCTTGTATCATATTTATAACCAATGAATTGCATACCTTAGTAGGAATTTTAAATTTGTGTTACTTCCTTCATGGAAATTATATTTCTCATTAAAGTTAATAATTCTTTAACAAGTAGGAAGGATGATAAAATAATTTTATTCTCAATCTTGGTAGAAATGGATTTGTATTGTTTATTTAAATAAATATTAGTTTCATAATATAATTTAGAGATCTAAGGATTATTAATGTTTTTAATTAGATGAATATGAAAAAAGGGTCATGAACCTTATACAAAGCATCCCCTAGGGTAAAAAATAAAAAGGCCACCGATAGGCCAAAAATATTGTAGTGACAATAGTCGAATAGCAAACCCAAAATTACTAAGCAACTGAAAGGTAACAATGATGCAAGGAATAAAAAACTATAGAATAACATAACCTAATATAGCAAGTTGAACACCCTTGGCCCAAAAGCAGGTTCGATAAACATTCTTAGGAAGACCTTGGTTCCTCCATTGGAAAATATTCCAATAAACATCAAAATATCCTTTCATAGAGATAGGATATGAAAGAGGTGAAAATCTCACCAAATCCTTAGAATGGGGTGGATCCTAGGGAGTAGATACAATAAAATTATCCTCAGTAGCAAACTACATACCTATAGTAGTAGTCCTTGACTTAATAAAAATAGTAGTTAAGATCCATGTGATAGTCCTAGTAGCAATACAAACATTAGGGGAGATAGTAGGGGAGGTCCCTATTATAGTTCTAGCAGTAGAAGAACCAATTTTTTTTGATGATAATATAACAGTAACAATAGGGGAGATCCTAACATTAGTCATAGCAACAATATCAATTGGGAAAGTTAGAACAGTAGTCTTAGAAGTAGAAACAACAATAAGGTAGGTCCCTAAAGCAATCTTAATGCACAATATTCATGTAATGGGGGAAGATAATCCTTCCCATCATCATAAGGAGGCTCAAAATATTTTGATCCCAAACCATCATCATCAACATCTACTATAAGGTGTTCATGTAGAGCATCCTTCCACCAAGATAAAGACTGAAAAACCTTAAAATAGGGGCAATCAAATGAAAAATGACCCATTTTAAAGAACCTCTAACAATGAAATAGGATACCTTCATAATCTAAGAGCTGATACCAAGAGTGATCAATAACTTGTAAAATAACCTTTATTCGAAGAGGCATAGACAAATCCAAATCCACTAAAATATGAGCATAAGTGGTGTGAGAGAAGTGAGTAGTGGCATAACCTACCATGATAAAATGGCCCACCGAGTTTCCAATGCCTTTATATCAAGATTCACACCAAAAATAAAGAGGTAGATTTGGTAGATGAATCCAATCTAGTAGCCTATTGAAAGATTTAATGAGAGCATTAAAGGTAGGAACCCAAGGCTTTAACAACAGTGCATGTTATCCCCAAAACCAAGAATGACCATCAAAATTAGAATTTTGATCAAGGAGAGAATAAGAATAACTACAAAGGATTATTCATGTTATTCCCTCAAACGAGCAAAATTTTCATTAGATCTCTAAAAGTATAGCCTGATTCCTTTAAAGTAGGCATATATGTGAATTAAAACTCTTAAAATGTGTGCTCTCATAGACATCCATTATTCCCATAATTTTTTATTTATTATAAATTTGATAACAATATATGTTATGAGTGTAATAGATGTTATTTTAAATTTAGAAGTCCACTAATATTATTTAACTATGTATCTTTTTCACCTTAGCCAATATCCATTCCAAAACTCTTCCAAACTCAATGCGTAAAATTTAGGATAGTAAATTTAGGATTTGTGAATTATTTAAATATATTTTGATGTTAATTTTATTTTTACAATTATTTTTTGTATAGGTCCATTCATGTTCCAAATCTATATGTTTAATACTAACATATAAGAAATAAGAATTTCTAGTTTCGTATGTTCATATTGTAAGTAACGTGAAAAGAGGACATGTTGGGTTAGGTAGTGAAGAGAATTAAATATTTAATACCTCCTACTTATAGGTGTGTTAAATTGGTGTTAACATAACAATTACATAATAATTTTATGTATTTTTAGTGTTACACTATATGCTTATTTTGAATGTACCCATTTTTTTAATTCTAGGCTGATTTTATTACAAACCCAAAATATATAAGATACTAAAGATAAGAGAGTAACTTTTAGAATAAATTATGTAGGTTGTTTTCAAACAATGTATGATCTAAAACACTGATTTAAAAAATATGTCAAATATTTTTCCACAAGTTATTCTCTAATCATATAAACTGTGAAAACAATATGCTTCTAATGATAAAGTTATATCTTAGAAAAATTATAAGTCAAAACAATATTTGAGTAAAGTATCAACTGATAAAATTACTAACATTTTTTAATTCTTCAAGTAACTTTTATATCTTCATTAATTAATTTAATTTTAAATTTAATGAAATATTTATGACTTTGGGAAGGACAACCAATTCAAAAATCCATTTAAAAAAATGTAAATAAGATAAAAATAGGAAAATATGAAGAAGATATATTCAAAGTTCAAAAAGAAGTAGTAGGGGAAGGGTATATAGTCCCAAATTAATAGAATTTATAACGGACCAAAAGAGTAGACTTTTTTACTACAAAGTATTATTTTTAAATATATATATTTACCATAAATTATCAAGACTCAAAACAATTTAAATATATTATTTTTTAGTCCAATACAACCACTACTTCATAAAAATATATGTTTTTAAGATATAATTTCCCCTAAAAATTAAAATTAAAATGTTATTGTAACTAAAAAATCATGTTAAAAATTAATGACAAAAAATATAATTTATAACCTCCCATT